>JAPJBO010000262.1:0-260184 GCA_030068145.1 Diplonema papillatum
CGGCTGGCCGCACGGGTCCATGCTTCTTGGAAGCCCGAGGATAGCAACGACGCTTCCTCGGGCTACGATTTTATAGGGGTCACTTTTGACCACGGTCGGAAGACCGTCTCTCCTGCGGCTCGTCTGATCGAAAAGATCCGGGCCGTGGATTTGTCTAGCCCCACCGCCGGCGATTTAGAATCGCTCGGCGGTCGCCTGCTCCATGCGAGCGCAGTCGTGAACGCGTTCCCCGGCTCGTTCTGGTTCGCCGTCAAGTTCTTGCGACGGATAACGAACGGCCTCAACAAGGGGACCCGCACCCAATCAGAGACTGTGCTTGTGCCGGCCTCCGTACGGAGAGATTTGCGATCGTGGGTTGATTCTGTCGATGTGAACAGAAGGTTCACGCGTCCGTCCACGAACCGTCCGTACGCGGTCTACGTGGACGCTTCCTTGCTGGGGTGGGGCGCTGTCCTGGTTGACCGGCAGACAGCAGAGCTGACCGTGTTGGGTGGCACATGGACCGAGCAGGAAGCTCGGCACCACATCAACACGCTAGAAGCACTGGCTCTGAAGAGAGCCGTGGATGCGCTACCCCCGTCAGTATTAGGTAGCGCAGTCGACGTTCATGTCGACAACACTACCGTAGTCGGGGTGGCACGAAAGAAGAACTGCATGCTGAACAAATCATTGAATGACGCAGTTGTGCACGCGTTGACTCGACTACGGGATTTGAAATGTTCCTGGTCCATCTCGTGGATCAGCACGAAGGAGAACCCGGCCGATGTCCCTTCAAGAGTCGCCCTTGCTGCTGACGCCTCGGAAGAGGATCGACAGCGACTTTTACTTGCGGTGAGGGCATTCTTTACTCGCGGGGGGGCAGGTGGCGTGACGTCGTCCCAGCGGCGATCATAGCTTGCCTCATGGTCGGTGTTCTTCCCCTTCGTTTGTTCTTTATGTGAGTTCCATCCTGACTGGTTTTTCACCGTTCTCTTTCGATTGGAGTGGCCAGGGCGAAACGGGACGATCCCGTCAAGTGGGAGAGACCCACTACGAAACAGATCCGAGCAAGCGGAAAAAAGAGCCCAGACCGAGAGAGAGAGTGTGTGTGCGGCCAGAGAAACGCCAGACAACGACTGCAGATCCCGCCTCAGAACGAGTGCGATGATGCCAGAAGAAGCCAGCAACAATTCCTGTGGTTTACCGTGGGAATTGGAGCAAAGCGCATGGCAGGATGAGCACCCACCCAAACCAACACCAGAAGAGTTTTGGGAGGAGGCGGGGTTTCAAGTAGACAGTCACTCTGGCAAAACTAAAAGACCCAGCAGGATCAAAGAATGTCAGTCACACCTTCCTCTTTCTTTTTCCCACCCTCCATCCCCCGCGTGACGTCGTCCCAGCGGCGATCATAGCTTGCCTCATGGTCGGTGTTCTTCCCCTTCGTTTGTTCTTTATGTGAGTTCCATCCTGACTGGTTTTTCACCGTTCTCTTTCGATTGGAGTGGCCAGGGCGAAACGGGACGATCCCGTCAAGTGGGAGA
Source organism: Diplonema papillatum (assembly GCA_030068145.1). NCBI lineage: Eukaryota > Euglenozoa > Diplonemea > Diplonemida > Diplonemidae > Diplonema > Diplonema papillatum. The sequence continues at coordinate 1,521 of JAPJBO010000262.1, forward strand.
GACCCACTACGAAACAGATCCGAGCAAGCGGAAAAAAGAGCCCAGGCCGAGAGAGAGAGTGTGTGTGCGGCCAGAGAAACGCCAGACAACGACTGCAGATCCCGCCTCAGAACGAGTGCGATGATGCCAGAAGAAGCCAGCAACAATTCCCCCCATATGACCCCTATATGACCCCTATATGACCCCCATATGACCCCTATATGACCCCCATATGACCCCCATATGACCCCTATATGACCCCTATATGACCCCCATATGACCCCTATATGACCCCTATATGACCCCCATATGACCCCTATATGACCCCTATATGACCCCCATATGACCCCCATATGACCCCCATATGACCCCTATATGACCCCCATATGACCCCTATATGACCCCCATATGACCCCCATATGACCCCTATATGACCCCCATATGACCCCCATATGACCCCCATATGACCCCCATATGACCCCTATATGACCCCTATATGACCCCCATATGACCCCCATATGACCCCCATATGACCCCCATATGACCACCATATGACCCCTATATCATGCAGGGTCAAAACCTTGTGTCTTTTTAAAACGCTCCCGCGGGGCTGATGGAGCCCTAAAAAAAATTTTGGAAAAAAAATTTTTTGCTCAGCTTCCTCAAAAATTACTGCAGAGTTTGTTCCAAAATTTTAAAATTCAAAAATCCCAATTTTTTTCCGGAATTTTTTTTTTTGCCATTTTCAAAAAGACACAAGGTTTTGACCCTGCATGATATGACCCCCCCCTATGACCAAAAAGGTCGAGTTGGCGTCCTACAGGTGAAGTATACAGGAATAAGGTGTGGATGGCGTCTTGATTCAAAAGGTCCAAAAAAGGTCGAGTTGGCGTCCTAAAATTTGTGAATGAAAAAAGGTCGAGTTGGCGTCCGAGAGGTGAATGAATCGAAAAAGGTCGAGTTGGCGTCCTATAGGTGGAATGAATCAAAAAAGGTCGAGTTGGCGTCCGAGTAGGACGCCATCGGGAACGGTGCCGCCATCATGGAGCTTCCGGACTTTGGAAGCAAGATTCGAGGGGCGAGGCTTTGAGGGGTGGGAAGGGGACGTTTTTGGATTTTTGGATGCATGAGAGGAGCTTGAGGAAGGGCTCTTTGAACTGGCGTTTCTTTTGGCTCTAGCCGGGGCGGACCCAGTCATTTCGCACCGGCTGGAGCTTTTCCCTGACGCTTCCAGGCCGGTGTCGTCTTCTGCACCTTGTTACCTCACCTCTGTAACACCACGGCGGCACACCAGTCGACACTGTTCATAGGCCCCGCGAGGTCTACGCCTTGCTTTGCCATCTCTGTCTTCAGTTCCTGGAAGGGGACTTTGTGACGCACATAGTTGTAGCATACAGGGTCAGAACCTTGTGTCTTTTTAAAACGCTCCCGCGGGGCCGATGGACCCCAAAAAAAAAATTTGGAAAAAAAAAAAATTGCTCAACTTCCACAAAAATTACCGTAGAGTTTGTTCCAAAATTTTAAAATTCAAAAAACCCATTTTTTTTCTGGAAATAAAATTTCGGCCATTTCCAAAAAGACACAAGGTTCTGACCCTGCATGGTAGTGCATTCACACTTGACGGAGAAGCGAATTACCTGCCTGACGTTGTGGTGTCGTCTGCCAACCCTCAAAGTAGGCCACTCCTATCACCCATAACCGAAGGTTGTTGAAGGCCTCCTCGAGACGATCCCCACCCGGCAAACTTTCGGACCCAACTCCCAACTCCTGGATCGCAGTATTGATCACAATACTGGTTTAGCATCTTCGGATGGGCTGATTCCCCGAATAAATTAGAACAGGCACCAGACTTCTGTAACATGCAGGGTCAAAACCTTGTGTCTTTTTAAAACGTATACCTGGATCAAAAAAAACTGGATCAATAAAAACTGGATCAAAAAAAACTGGATCAATATGGCCAAAAAAAGTGGATCAAAAAAAACTGGATCAAAAAATGCATCAAAAAAACTGGATCAAAAAAAGCTGGATCATTATGGTCAAAAAAAAAAAACTGGATCAATTTTTTGATCCAGTTAGTGGTGTTGTGTGGGTGTATTGTGAGGTGGAGTGAGTGATGTGGGTGGGTTGAGTTTTGATCCAGTTTTTTTTGACCCAGCTTTTTTTGATCCAGTTTTTTTTGATCCAGTTTTTTTTGATCCAGGTGTACCCACGTGAAAAAAAACTGGATCAAAAAAGTTTTGACCAGGAAAGTTGATCCAGTTTTTATTGATCCAGTTTTTTTTGATCCAGTTTTTTTTGATCCAGTTTTTATTGATCCAGATTGGGTTGATCCAGACCCGCCCAGTACGTGCCGAACTTCAAAAGTGTCCTCTTTACCCGAAGAATGCGGGATGTGCAAGCTGAGTCTCCCATCGTCCCGTTTTCCGATCTCACAACTCACTGTATCCGACACCGGCCAAATGCAAGTCGGGTCAATCTTCGCACCAACGCCTCTGCACCTGACCAACGTAGCCACATCCACCTTTCCACCTCCTCCTCTCACAGTCAGCCGTAGTTAGAGCTTGAAAACTCGGTCAGCTTGACAAGATGCTTCTTCGATTAAAACGCTGAACAAAGGATGCGATCCTTGCGCTTGAATCAGGTGTTTATAGCTTGCGCTTGTGACCCTTCTTCCAACGAACAATACATTCAACGTTGTTGGTCCGACTTTCTCGAGCGCTGATATTGTGCGCTCTGCGGTGTCCGCATTGGTGTGGATTGCTATGAACCCACGAATTTCTTCGGGGTCAATGGGGAAGTGGGGACATCGTTTAAGGTCCGCGTAGTGCGTCCAAGCCCTTACTGCGACGAAGTATTGGTGCCACGTCTCTTTGACCGAGGATGCCGTGAGCGATTGAACGGCTTGATCGATTGTCGCACGAGCGACCAGAGGTGGCAGCCCCTCGAGGTATTCCAACTTGCACTTTCGACTCACAGTGAAGTCAGTTATCATGGTTGCATCGTGTTCCATCTCCGCTTTCAACATGGCGATGACCTCCGATCCAGTCGGATACTTGCGTCCAGACAGTTTGTCAGTTGGGTGGGTGGGAGGGGGAAACTTTCACTGTACGTGGTGTATGTGAGTTCTTCCGTCGAAAATGAGAAGCCAACAGAGATGTTTCCATTCCCAACGCAGATCTCTGTCACTTGTTCCCATTGCAGAAGGAGAGATGCGTCGCAGGTTGTTCTCGCGCAATTTGCTGGTGTAAGGGAGATAGCAACGGTTCTTGGGGATCAATTCTCGCTCAGAGTTCCCTTGGTGAGAGAAGTAATTCGAGGGATAAGAGGGAGGCAGACCGGAAAACGAAAAATGGATGCTATCACGTCGCGGCTTCTCGACAAAATTGTGGACATCCCCTGTTGTCGGCTCCAACCGTTCGTTAAACGAGTTTCGTCAGTTGGCAGTTCTATCGTACGTCTACTTGCTTTGCACCGGTGACGAAGCGATCCTGCTGAGATGCGGAATTGAGACTGACTCGCCAGTTAATGCGCTCCGGGACGTTAAAGAGACGAAAAGACACAGCGGAGTCTTTAAATTCCAACAGTCCAAAAAAATTTTTTAGGGCTCCATCGGCCCCGCGGGAGCGTTTTAAAAAGACACAAGGTCTTGACCCTGCATGGTAGCCTCAGACCAAACGCGCGGATGATCCCCGCGTTCGCAGCTCATCCCTCCCGCGATCAGGTCCGCGATTGGGATTGCGATTCCGGCCATCGTTTCCAGGTCAGGCATGCTCCATTTCTTCAGCGCTGCGTACTACTCCTTCACTTCCGTCACAGAAGGCGGGTCCATCTTTTCTTCTTTCACGGCACACGGTTCAAGGCTGATGATGGCAAGTGAGGCCCTTTTGACGGCGTCTGCGTCTGTTTCGGCCGATCTCACAAACTCATCATATAGATCGGCGGCATGCTGGTCGATTCCGGCTTCGACTGCGTCTGGCAAAGCCTTTTAGCAGTGGCGGCGGCCCTCAGATCAGCTGAAGGAGACACTGTCCATTCTTCTATTCTTTGAGAAAAGAATTCGAGCCCGGTGATAAGTCGATACTGGTATAGGAGCTTGGGGGCAGTATTTCTCACCCAGGAGTATGGAGCAGGGGGGGTCTTTTCGCTTCAGCCGGGGCGGTGGCTGATGGGCGGCTATTATTATTATTTCCGGGGGGGCTGGTGCCTTTTTCGGGGGGGGCGGTGGCGGCTGGTCGTCCCCCGGGGGGCGCGAGAGTTGTGGGTTGCTCAGTCCCACCGGGGGGTCCTTTCTCTTGAGTGCCACAGACACGATTGTGACCTTTAACATTTTCACTATGAAAATCTTTAGTCACAGGCGCAATGCAAAATCTTGCTTTACCTTGAAAAAACCTTTAGTCACAGTCGCACAAGGCATTTTACCAGGAAAATTCTTTAGTCACAGTCGCGATTGTGAGTCATGGCATTTTCACTATGAAAATCTTTAGTCACAGTCGCGATTGTGACCTTTAACATTTTCACTATGAAAATCTTTAGTCACAGTCGCAATGCAAAATCTTGCTTTACCTTGGAAAAACCTTTAGTCACAGTCGCACAAGGCATTTTACCAGGAAAAATCTTTAGTCACAGTCGCGATTGTGACCCTTCACATTTTCACTATGAAAATCTTTAGTCACAGTCGCGATTGTGACCTTTAACATTTTCACTATGAAAATCTTTAGTCACAGTCGCAATGCAAAATCTTGCTTTACCTTGGAAAAACCTTTAGTCACAGTCGCACAAGGCATTTTACCAGGAAAAATCTTTAGTCACAGTCGCGATTGTGACCCTTCACATTTTCACTATGAAAATCTTTAGTCATAGTCGCGATTGTGGCCCTTCACATTTTCACTAGGAAAATCTTCATTTTCACTATGAAAATCTTTAGTCACAGTCGCGATTGTGACCCTTAACATTTTCACTATGAAAATCTTTAGTCACAGTCGCGATTGTGACCCTTAACATTTTCACTATGAAAATCTTTAGTCACAGTCGCAATTGTGACCCTTAACATTTTCACTATGAAAATCTTTAGTCACAGTCGCGATTGTGACCCTTAACATTTTCACTATGAAAATCTTTAGTCACAGTCTCAAATGTGACTTGTAACATTTTAAAATTTTTGACCCAAAAATTTGAACCCAAAAATTTTGACCCAAATTTTTGACCCAAAATTTTGACCCAAAAATTTGACCCAAAAGTTTTGAACCCAAAATTTTGAACCAAAAATTTTGACCCAAAATTTTTGACTTAAATTTTTGACCCAAACCCAAATTTTTGACCAAAATTTTTGACCCAAAATGTCAAGGGTCACAATCGCGACTGTGACTAAAGATTTTCATAGTGAAAATGTTAAGGGTCACAATCGCGACTGTGACTAAAGATTTTCATAGTGAAAATGTGAAGGGTCACAATCGCGACTGTGACTAAAGATTTTCCTAGTGAAAATGTGAAGGGCCACAATCGCGACTATGACTAAAGATTTTCATAGTGAAAATGTGAAGGGCCACAATCGCGACTGTGACTAAAGAATTTTCCTGGTAAAATGCCTTGTGCGACTGTGACTAAAGACCTGCCTGTAGAGGGGGGGGTGTGGGGCTAATTTATTCCGGGGTGGCTTTTTTTTCGCAGTTCACTGGGGGAATCCAGACAAGTCAAGTCACTTGAACAACACAGCCGAACAGGTTGGGTTTAGGGGGGCGGCACAGAGCAATCACTTATGCACATACAACGTCTGCGTGATCGACTTCTCCCCGAAAGAAAGGCTCGTTTCGACGAAGTCTGGAATAAAACATTGTTTCCGACGCTACCACAGCTACCACAGTCAGTTCCACACAGTTTTTTGCAAAAGAGTAAGTTTCAAGAGCGTCATGCTGAAGAGTTGGTAAAATGCGGAGTTGCCCAGCCTGCAGAAGGCCCAGGGAAGTTGCAGAATGTTCCCTTTACGGTACTGGAGGAGAAACCCACCGGTTTCAGACAACGGTTCATTCTCTGGACTAAGCAGGCCAACGAAATAGCAGCAAAGGAGGGGCACAAAGCCGATGTGCCTTTAGGGCATATCTCAAACTATTTGCATGCAGCAATTGACCATTGTGGAAGTATGCGTGATTTCCGTACAGGATTTTTTGCGATCGAAATACCGATCACTTCACGGGAGTGTTTCCGTTTTCCAACGGACTCCGGAAGTTGGTATGAGCTCACACGTCTGCCCATGGGACACACGTGCTCACCAGAACTGATGCATACATTGGCCGCCTCAGCAGCAGGTGATCCCGGGTACGTAGTATCAGCATGTGCGGCCACCGGAGTCTCCACCCAAGTGTGGATAGACAACATCAGGTACACTGGTGATCGATCAGACGTTGTGCGGGAAACACAGCGGCTGGACAGCGTAGCCCAAAAGTGCCGAATCACCTGGAAACAGGCTGATAGTGTGGATTTGGGTGAACAGTATGATTTCCTAGGTGTTGCTTTTGACCACAAAGAAAAGACAGTAGCTCCAGCACAAAAGTTGCTACAAAAGATCGACGCAGTTGACCTATCACAGACCACTGCTTCCGAGTTGGAGTCATTGGGGGGAAGGTTGTTGCATGCAAGCGCTGTGGCAGCTGTGTCCCCAGGCGATTTTTGGTTTGCCTTGAAGTTTTTGAGACGCGTAATGAACGCACTCAACCGTGGAGAACGACAGGAAGTGGATATCGTGAAAGTACCTCCGTCCGCAAGGCGGGAGCTGCAGCGATGGAGAAACGCGGTAAAGAGGTCAAGAAGGATGCAACAGGGCTCACAAGAGCCGGCAGCAACGGTCTTTGTTGATGCCTCTTTGTCCGGCTGGGGAGGGGTAATTGTAAACCGGACCACGGCCGAGATGACGGTCGTTGGAGACAAGTGGGATAAACTGAGGGCAGATGAACATATCAATGTCTTAGAGGCATGGGCCTTAAAAGAAACCTTGTCTCGTTTACCGGAATCACTCCGGGGTTCCCACTTAGACATACGGGTGGACAACACCACAGTGATGGGAGCAGCAAGGAAAGGAGTGAGCTCGCGATCATTCGCGTTGAATCAGGCCGTAATGGCAGCGATACACATCCTCCAGGAGCTCAATTGCACATGGTCGATACGCTGGGTGAAATCTGGGGACAACCCAGCTGACCTACCCTCTCGTGTGCACCCATCTCGACTAGCTTCCCCTGCACTTGTGCAGGAGGTCGCACAAGCAATCGGGGCTTTCTTAACTGGCGATGGGGTGGCGGCTGACGGTCGCTGCAAACGTGCAAGCGGCGCAATGCCCCACTCGTGAGTTCCTCTCTTGTTAAGTACATAGTACAAGACACAGTTTCCCCTCTTCTTCCCGTTCTGGTTGAATAACTCTGCGCCTAGCTGTTGACGCTGACGGATTCTCGCAGTTCACTGGGGGAATCCAGACAAGTCAAGTCACTTGAACAACACAGCCGAACAGGTTGGGTTTAGGGGGGCGGCACAGAGCAATCACTTTTCCCACCCATCCCTCCCCCTTCTGACGGTCGCTGCAAACGTGCAAGCGGCGCAATGCCCCACTCGTGAGTTCCTCTCTTGTTAAGTACATAGTACAAGACACAGTTTCCCCTCTTCTTCCCGTTCTGGTTGAATAACTCTGCGCCTAGCTGTTGACACTGACGGATTCCCGACTTTTTTTCCGACTTTTTTATTCCGGGAGGTGAAAATTTGTTCCGGGAGGTGAAAATTTGTTCCGGGAATAGAAAATTTGTTCCGGGGTGGGCTTTTTTTCTGACTAATTTGTTCCGGGAACTGAAAATTTGTTCCGGGGTGGGCTTTTTTTCTGACTACACCCCAGACCCTAATTAATCAATTTTTAATTCGTGAAGACCCCCGAAACCGCGCAAAAATAAATAATTCCTTCACAAAATAGAAATTCACAAAACTCATCTGCATGAATTACAGGGCCTGAACACCAAAACCACCCCCAAACCCGCAAAATGTCCGTCTCCGACCTCTTTGTGCTGGCAACTGCCAGGCAGCAGGACCAGGAGATCATGGAAAGTACAGCCCCTGCGAAGACGCGTTCATCAGCTCTCACAGCGGCTGAAATCAAGGTCGTCACCGATCTCGCCGAGCCGCTCGGTGTTGTTCAAGCGGACATCGTGCGTTCGTGGAATGCTGAGCACCCCGACAAAACCGTGAGCGAGGCTGTGGTGTCGAAGTACGTCAAGTACAAGCGCGAACACAACGATTACTTCGTTGCAGGGAAGCGCGGCCCGAAGCCGCTGCTGACTCCCCCCGAGGAAGAGCGGCTGCTAAGGTTGACCGTTATGACCCGCCGTCTCGGGTGGCCGGTAACGGCCAATCGATTCGCCGCGCTCGCAAGGGGAGTCGCAGCGAAGGCGCGTGGCTCAAGATGACAGCACTACTTCGAGACAAATGCTGCATTGAGCGATTCCTGCGTGCTTGCTCCGCCCTTTCACCTGGTTCTTGTGCCCACATGACACCTGCACAACTGCAATGTGGCCTGCGGGGCCGGGGCGCCAGCAAAAATAAACAAATAGATTCCCAGAAACACCCGTCAGAAAATAATAATTAATTCCTTCACGAAATAGGCCTTCACGAAATACAATTCAGCAAGATAATACTTGATTTATTAGGGGCAGGGGTGTAATTTGTTCCTGGGTGAGTTTTTTTTCATTTCTGGGCTAAAAATGGCTGACACGATCAGTGAGCCTCCCAGAAAAAAAACTCACCCCGGAACAAATTTTCACTTCCCGGAACAAATTTTCGCTTCCCGGAACAAATTTTCAGTTCCGGAACAAATTTTCACTTCCCGGAACAAATTTTCAGTTTCGGAACAAATTTCACCTAATTTCACGGGACCCGGACCGAACCCAGAACTGGGGAGGACTCGGCTGACAACCCAAGGTGGCAACAAACGGAATCTGCACTCCACATTACATCACGCAAGAATGGCTGATTCCTTCCTGAAGTCATCGACTGTCTTTGTGCCCACAGGAAACGCAAGGACCTTCCAGATGTGGAACACTGTACGGAGAGAAGACCACGCAACGGAGCAGGCGCCACAAGTAGTTTCTAACAGGACTAATGAGTTGCCTTAACGAAACGAACCTTGTGGAGCTGAACTCAGGCTGATAGGTGGGCCTTCTACAACGTTAGCACCGGTCAGCAAGTAAACGTATCCGACCCCTGGCACAGAAGGCACGCGGTGGCTATCGGTAAACTGCATCGCGCACTCAGACAGACTTAACAGCATGTACTTGGAACCCCTTCCCACGGTCAGTAACTTGGACGACAATTACACTGGACGAACGCAGGAAATGACGAATATCCTCGAGGCTGTCGTAAATTCTCTTCTCAAAAAATATTAAAATACATAGGGTCAAAAGGGCACCCCCCCGAAAAAAAAAAAAGACTCCAGATACGCAAACTCTTTCGAACGCTGCACACGGGTATCCTTCAAGTGACCTCTAACTATCTGTTGCATACGCGTATCCGGATCTGAAAGCCGAAGACTTTGTAACACTTTACCGCAACCGAAGTCGCGAACCGGGTTCGGCTTGCACTGCAAAAGCAGCATAATTGTGTCTTGCGCCCGAGCGCGGAAATCCGCCACCCGCCATTCGGCTAGAGTGCAAGAACACAATTGCGAAGCGTACTACAAACGGATAGTGTTACATAGGCGAACGAATCATGCGAGAACCTATGGAGGGGCCCCTCGACAGCTTTCAGAACACGGCATAGTAAGTCAAGAGTCGGATAAGCGAGTGTGCACATTCTACTCCCGTTTGATCTGCATTTTCCACCTTTCCCCCCTTTCTTTGATCTGCTGTGTGTATTTGAAAAACGTTATCGCATGCGGGTAAGCGGGGTTTGCGGGTTAGGGTTTGCGGGGTTTGCGGGTTAGGGTATGCGGGGTTTGCGGGGTTAGGGTACGCGGGGTTGCGGGTTCGGGTATGCGGGTTTGCGAGGTTAGGGTATGCGGGTTTGCGGGTTTGGGTATGCGGGTTTGCGGATCGGGTATGCGGGTTTGCGGGTTAGGGTTTGCGGGTTAGGGTATGCGGGTTTGGGTATGCGGGTTTGCGGGGTTTGCGGGTTAGGGTTTGCGGGGTTTACGCGGGTTGCGGGTTTGCGGGTATGCGGGTTCGGGTATGCGGGTTCGGGTATGCGGGGGGGGGGTTCGAGTATGCGTACCTTACACAAAAATTGTAAAAATCACACACAAATGGTGAAAATCTGGAAAATTTGGCAAGGAACAAATTTTCACTTCCCGGAATAAATTTTCACTTCCCGGAACAAATTAGTCGGAAAAAAAGCCTGAAAAAACGCTCTCCCAGGAATAAATTAGCTCGACCCGGGGGGGGTCTGGTTTATCCGGCCATCCGGCCAAAGTGGCTGATCCTTAACAAGAGCGCTGACCCCCCCCCCCCCGGCGGTGAAAAAGAATGAAGAGGACTAGTTTCATACCCTACCTGCGGAGTCTTACACTCCCCGGGCTTACGCTCCGTTTTCGGTCTCAGAGAAAATACGTGTGGTCCACATGTGGATGTGTAAAGTTCGGGGGGAAAAAAAGCCTTTCCCTATGTGCGGCGGGCAAAAAAATAGCGCCACTACGGACTTGGCTGTGCAACACTTGGCGGCCTTGGTCGTTGGTGGTACTCCTCGGCCGACCGAAAGCAAGACTTTTCTGCGGCTTTGGCAGATGGTGGTGTGACCTTGCGACGATGACTTCTGTGGCTTGAGCGCCAAGCCCCAAGGTGCGCCAAGACTTGATGCTCTAGTTTGGGAAACGGTAGCCACTTGACCCTGGCAGTACCACCGAACACGTGAAGCTTGGCTCCCGTGTAGCAGGCTTTCCCTGGTACCGTGGTCGCGGGTGTCTCTGCATTGGGTGAGGTGCGGTCAAACAGGGGGGGTGTGGTGACACGGGAAGCGGAAGATGGGACAAGAGGAAGGGCAGCGGGTGGTGGATGAGGTTCAGCGGCGACGGCCGAGTATCGGGACTCAGCAACCGCGAGTCATACGCAACGAGGAGCGCGATGAGGCTGACGAGTATTGTGCAGACGCCGATTCACCCGGCACTTGAGATGCACGTCAACCTGACGTCTCTCCGAGGCGGGAACATGGCCGGTCTCAACAAAAGCCGTAAATGGCGAGCCAGCAGGCTTGCCATTTTTGGCCGCGAGCCGGCGAAGAAGGCCGGCGACAAGGTGAGCCGTACCGCCGGCTGGGCTCCGCAAAGCTGCAACACCGAATGGCAGTTTTCATTCTCAGACGTATTACCCGTCGGGATGGGAGCGCAAGCAGGCCCAATGGAAGCACGAAGGCAGGAGAGACGAACTGCGCAGAATGAGCGCAAGACGAGCACCAAGGGCAGACCAGGACGTTGGGACCGTGCAAAGTCGAAGAAGGAGTCCAAAAGCGAAGCAACATCACCTCATCCGACCGCACACAATTCTATGCAGCTTTAGGATCGGGATGGACCGTATAGTGTGGTACTCATTGCGAATGACTCCCTAATGCAACAAGACATGGGGCAGCATCGCTTGGGGTGGCATCGTGATTTCGCGTCGCCCCTGCTGGATCACGACAGGTGAGTGGTGGCACCTCCCCCGGGCAGGTGGGCCTGTGACCTTTGAGATCCCTGGAGTCCGCCATGTGTGCCGTTACGGGATACATGTCGGCGTCCTACTCTTGGGGGACCAGGTAGGCACTCTCACACCTCAAACACAGGGCAAACCACCAACACAACGAGACGGTCAACGCGTCGAGTGTCTGAGTGGTGAAGTAGCTCATCCGAGTGTCTGATGAACCCCCTTCGATTCGATGGTCGGCTTAACTGACACGCCACCACTGGAGTCACCTGCCTGAGTCTTCTCCTTTCGGTCGAGCGGGCCTTTCCTGGGCCCTGTGTCCGACCGACTGGATCGCCGGTGAGCCCCTGTCCAACGCTGGACTTCCCTGCATGTGGACCTACCTGTGGGTCCACAGGTGGAAGCACATGCAGGGGGTCTTTTGCGCACCTCAAATCAGGGGATTAGTTTCCGTTGCAGATTTAGACCGACGGTCTAAATCTGCAAACCGGACTTGACCGGGGAAAAAAAAAAAATGTTCAAAAAACGGTGTCCAAAGTAAATATAGGCGGGGGGTGTGGTGTTTGCGGAAGGCTGCTGAGCCTCCGCTGCTGAGACCCAGCCGCTGCCGTTCAATTGTGTTCAGCTTCGGGTCGGCAGGTTGCAGCTGCCACTGTGCTTCATTACCAGATCAAGGTCCTGTTTGCCAGTTGAGTATCCCACACGAGCTAAGAGTTGCCCACATATGATAAAGGGGGGCGGAGTTATTTTTGCCCAAATTTTCCGTCGCGCCTTCGGCGCGATGTTGCTAAAAATAAGCTAAAAATGTTGTTGTAAGCACGGCGGCGCACACCAAAGCTGTGGACCTATTATCATAGGAATCATAGGAAAATAGGTCCCCAGGTCCACCCCCCTTCACCTGCCTGATGAGACTGTCTGTTTACGATTTTGACTGTTTTTGGAGCGCGTCCCCATATGGCACCCAACCCTACAGGGAACCCAGAAGCATTCAGAAACCCCCGAAACGCTTGATCCAGACTGGTGTAGGTTGAAAAAACGCCCGCAAAATGTGTCGCCAAACTGACGGGGTGACCATAATTGACCCTAAAGGACCCATGAAGACCCCTCTTTTGCCGAACGAAGTTGTGGAGATGTATCGGCTCCGCCCCAAGACGCCGTACATCGGCGAAAACGGCACCGAAACACCGCCCAAAACCACCCCATAGTAACGGTCTAAATCTGCAAACCCTGGAAGCCTTCAAACTAATACCCTGGCTCAAATGCGCAAAAAAAAAAATCTTGGATCTTGTGTCAAGGTGTACTCCAGTACACACATGAACTATGGGTGGGGCTCCGGGTGTGCATGGGAGGGAGGGCCGGCGGAAGGTTGCGGAGGGTCGAGGGTGGTTGCGGAGGGTCGAGGAGGGTCGGCAGAGTACGCACGTTGAAGAGATCCCGCGTGTGCTCGTCGAACTGGCTCGGATCAAGCCTGTTTCAGCCTCTCCGACCTTTACAGACTATGCTGTGAAGTTCGTGGTAGCTCCACAGGCTAGGAAAGTTGTCGTCGCTGTATCCAGAGGCCGTGTGTTCTGCCTTTGTGAACCCTTGCCCGCCGTGAATGCCAGAACGCCTCACGCTCACACCACCCGAAACCGAAACGACCCATGACCCCAAGAGCTGTGCCTCCCGCTGTGCCCGAATACACCCCGCTTTCTAATAACTATTGTCCAATCAGGTTTGAAGGCGTATGTAAGCTCTGCCCACAGTCGCAAACTGGGACCAGTCAGAGGTACTTTCTAACAAGAACATCCTCCTCTATCGGAAACAAGCATTTGCTTTCGTGTGACAGTTCAAAAATTTCCGCGCAGGCATAATTTGCATCTGTCTCTGCGGTGGGACATAGCTAGTTCCCTGTTCCCAAAACGGTCGAGTGCCTGTTCAAGAGCCTGACAAGAAATATTAATTCTGGGCCCTCCAAAAAATCAAATAATTCGTCCACAAATCGCATGGCCATAAAATAGAATTCCGCAAATTAAAGGGCCAAAAAATGTCAGGGTGTACAAAGCCTTCAGGCCAAAAAACGTCCAGATGCGCAAAACACCCGTTTTTGGCCAAAATCACGTCTCTGTAATATGCACTGAGCACATGTGAAGGAAAAAAAAAAACCCACATGTGGATTTACATGTGGATCCACATGGAATAACATGTGGAGAAAAAAAAACCGAAAAGAATTAACGTGTGGAAATCCACACGTTCCACACGTGGAGCGTAAGCCCTGCTCCCCGTGTCCCTTTTCTTTTGCACTCTCTTCGAAGAAGACTTGATGCTAGTATTAAACATACATGAGAGGCAATATTCAACCTGCACTACACTAACGTATCCCCCCTGTATATTCTTCCCCCCGTTGGCAATAATCCGGCACAACTCGGTAAAACTTGTAACTGATCCGACTTCCAGCCTCAATGCTCAACCGGAGACTCTGAAAACACCGGACCTTTAACTCAAAAAACGATTGATCACACCGTCTATGGTACTTGTAGCCGACTGAAGGTTCACTTGTATTTTATAAGTCTCCGTTGCCCAAGAACCAACCGTTATTCCACCTTCGTCTATAGCGCGGCAGTATGGGTCTTGCGCTCGCTCTTCCGCTTGCTATTGTACCCGCTCTTCGCGTCTTTGCTTTTTGGCGTGCTGTTGCTGCAGGTACTTATTGTTGAAGCGCCACAAGAAAAGCCCTATCTTGCCGCTGTCAACACTTTGAACTCACAGATTATGTACGTGTCTGTTTAAGACAAACACACTTCGCTGTTTGCAGGATGGAGCAAATTTGAACAAAAATGCCGACCGGCGGCAGTATGTCTGCTGAATCGCGGAAGCTCGCGTCCAGGGAACTGGCTGCCCAGAAACTGTCAGGGGCAGACCTTCGTGATACAGCGGGCACGATTCATGTACAGCTGAGCGGGCTGTCTGATGGATCTACCGACTCGTCCACTAGTTCTCTCAGTCGCAATGGAAAACGTGATGGGTGCCAGTCGAACAAGTCACTGTGTCAGGACTCTGCAGTCCATATCGAACTCAGCAATACGACGCTGGGGGCCACCGAACTGGCGCAGTCAAGAGACCGGTCAGCAGACAAGACCCACACCAGGACAAGGCGTCAGGAGATGCGTACCTCGCCGTTAATCTCGACTGCAGGAACGATCCATGTCCAAATGAGTGATTCGGTCTTGGGGAGTACCGCAGGAAGCGGGCTTAAGAAGGGCCCATCGTCACCACGGGGACGGGTATCGACGAGATCGAACAGGAAGTCAGCTATGAACGCGTCCACAGTTCACATCCAACTAAGCGATTCGAACCTGGGCAGCACCTTGCCGGCGTCTCCAAGGCGCGCCTCCTCCGAAGACTTGGGCGGCAAGTCGCGAAAGAAATTCGCTTCGAGCAGTAGTTCAAGCAGCTCGCACGACACGCATGATCCACTACGAAATGGGCCCGTGATGGGGAACAAATGGTGCGCGGCGCCGGCATCGCCCGCGTCGCCCGCATCGCCCGCATCTGCCGCATCGCCGCAGTTCTCGCGGCTTGCTTCATCGGCAAAGACAATTCATGTCCAGCTCAGCGAGAGCACCACTAGTTCGATGGCACCCGCAAGCCGACCACCTCACAGGGCAACGAAAACCCTCAAAACGGCACCTCGGAGCGGCCTGCGCACGCAATCTGGCACTACATCCCTTCACTCCAGCACTCTCCACATTCAACTGAGCGACACAACCTACAGCTCCGCTGACACCACCGACCAACCAACCAAGGAGCCACATCGCAAGCAAACGCTCCCTGTTTCGAGCTTCACAAGCGCGCTCGGGCGCGCGAAAGGACCCCCTGCGGCTCCCCCGTCTGCGGTTCAAGCATCCCGCCAACTCTCCAGTGCAACTACAATTCATGTCCAACTCAGCGATTCTACTCTTGGCAACTCGCAGGCTCATAATAGCCGATGGACATCGCCCACAGATTCACGGAGACAGAGGTCAGACTGGAATACGAAGAGGAACGAACAGGCCACAAAACGGTCCACCCATGGTCATGATTCGGCAAAGCTTCTCTCCAGTGCCGCGACGGTACACGTGCAGTTGAGCGGGCTCAGTTCCTCAAGCAGCAGCTGCAGCTCGCAGTCGTCAAGGAAGCTGCACAACGAAGACACGACGCAAATAATCGCAGCCAATGCAGACACGCTCCTGCAACCGCCCTTGGATGGCACCGTCCACATGCAACTCAGTGGAACCTCTGTAGGCGAGAGCCGGGGAGGGTCGTCATCAACGAAGTCTACCGAGACCTCATCCTCGTTGGTCGGGCGCGTTGCTCGGAAGGTGACTGCAGCTACATCGTCAGCCTCTTTGCACCCCGTCCTCCTGTGCAGTATGAAGGGACTCGACTCGTCTCTGCATCCTGTCATGTTGAACACTTGTCGCGAACTGGACTCGTCCTTGCACCCAGTCATGATCAACACAACACGGACGCTGTCGGTTCCCATTCAACCACCCGCCTGCGAAGCAAACCTCGCACCCGTCGGCAAAAAGAGCGTAGTAGAACCCAAAAGGCAGCAAGCGGGCGAAAGGCTGTCGGGCAAGCAGGGACAGAAACAAACAGTTCCTATTGCAGAGAAAGCAGCCACAGAACGGAAGGGGCGGGCGACCGAACCAAAGAGCTCAGAGCCCCGTGTGTCAAGTGCACCCCGATCTTCGAACACGACACGACGCTCCGTAACGAAACCGAAGTTTGACACACGAAGCACAGCATTGGGTGACACCCCGACCCCTAAACCTGCGCCCCATACTGCCAGGTCTTCAAACACACCGCACCGCCCACTGTCCTCACAGGATTTGAGCAGAAAATCAGGCGACCTGATCCAGGCACCCCGCCGTTCAAGAACAGTTCCATCTTCCAACCGGTCTTCAAACAAGATGCAGCAATCTTTGCCAGCATCCGTCACACAGCTGAACGAAGGCAGCAGCGAGTCAGGCGACGCTCTGACTCCAAAACAAGCACCGCGTAGTTCCGGACCGCGCCCGTCCTTCGCCCGGTCTTCTCACACAGCGCGGCATTCGTCGCCTGCATTCGCTGTGCCCGACGCACGCAGCGGTGATTCGGACGTTGCCCCGCCGGAAAAGGCACTGCGCTCGAAGACTCCTCCTGTAAGCAAATTTCTTCAAACGGACCAAGTCAGGCACCACATCGATCAGCGAAGCGGCCAGCCTGGCGACACAAGCCCTCTGAGTTCCAACGGCTTGCCCGGGTCGGCTCGGATCATCGTACCGGGAAGAAGACTTAGTCCTAAGAGCAGACGGGGAAATCCGCGGTGCGTTAGCCTTGGAGTTGTGCCGACGATCCGACTGGATACAAAACGGATGCACAGGCCACGGTTTGGCGCGAAGCTGCGACGGGACAAAACCCGCATGGTGCCGCGTACTAGCTCGCAAGACATCAGCTCGGCCATTCTGCAAATGAACGCACCTGTGCCTTTTAGGGCTCAGCTCTTCGATGGGCCTCCTGTGGAAAGTCAACGAATGTCCTGTGCTAAGCCTGCAGCTCTTGCATGCTGGACGTACCAGCCCCCTGCCAGTCGTCAGTCACCGTCTTGTAGCCCAGTACGGGACCTTAGAGGGCGCTTCATTCGAAAATGGTGAGTCGTCTGTCTGATCCGGCGCGGTAACCTGCTGTTTTTATAAGGTAACAACAAAGTGACGGTTGGCAGCGTACTGTGGAAATTACCAAAACAGGTGATAGCACATACGCACAAACAACAACAAATGTCGACGAAGGAGCTTGCGATTTACGCCTGCGGCTGTTCATTACGTGAAGATCTTGCACTGATCGTTGATCCCATTAAACGCTGATAGTACCCTACATTCATCAGAACACGTGTCGTCTGCGGACCATCATCAGTTTCTTGTAAATGCTCCCCACCCTGAACCCATAATCCCGAGGATTCGATATGACCTCCGGATCTTGCTTAGCAGGTCATCGGACCAAAGCCGATGGATTGACCTGCCAAGGAACCACCTTCACGATGGGAAATCATCTGTGACACGTACTTCCCTTCGAGCAAGATTATGGCTTGATTGATCCGTCTTCATCTGGGTAGATGGAAGGTTGGCTACTTGCTGTAGAGATTTTATGTTTATCTAGGGGCGTAGCAGGCAAACTACGCGAGTTAGACCACACTGGGGACGTAGCTCCCCTGCTTCGCTGCTAAAAGATGCATCCATCCGCCCCAGGATCTCGGAATGATTCCGGGAGAACAGGAAAAGAAGAAGAGAGAACAACTGTACAAAACCAAACAGCCCAGTGTGAAAGAAAAAGGCTGCTTCAGAACTGCTGTACAAAGTGAAACCCAGTTCGAAGAAATATACTCGCTAACTCCAAAGAAGGAACGTCGTGAAACAATCAGAACCCACTGTAGTTCTCCAGTTATGCTTGCCAATCTGAATTCAACCTTCCGTTCGAATGTTTCCTGATCCGGATTAGTGCTGAGTGCGTGTTTCGGTCAAGCTAAAAGACCGAACCTTTAAACCACAATAAACGCCAAAACGTAACACAGGCGTTTGAGCACATACAATGCATCGCAAATCTTTGTTCACAAGGGAATCGCGCTGCAGTTTGCAAGGAGTCCGGAAAATTGCGCATTCGTTTCGCCATCAAGATTCCGAAATCTTCATTTTTCTGTGAAGGCATGCAGACTGGGAGCTTGCACAAGTTCAGCCCAATCGAGGTAGCGAAAAACTGGAGCTAGCAGCTGGGTTTGTAAGCAGAGAGATTCTACCTTAAAAGGAAACCAATAGGAAAGGTGGGAGGGGGTCTGCATATGGTAGATCCCGTCGATGAGCTTCTTCCAGCTTTGCTCCGAGGGGATGCAAGGACGCAAATCAAGAAGCTTGCTGTCATGCAAGCAGAAGTTCACCACCTTGTGAATGACAGCAACGTGGACAATGTATTGTCAGTGCTCAACAAGCTCTTATCCAGCCCCCTGACTAAAGAGTCTCGGATGTTTGACATAGCGCTGAAGGGCCAGGTGCTGGCAACCATCGCAACAATCCAAATCTTACTCGACCTGCCGCACAAGAAGCAGCACACTTTTGTAGCTTTCGTGAACACAGCATTCAGCTTTACAGTGCAGCAAAACAATCCTCTTACTACAAAGTTGCGAACTGATGCAGCGCTTGCGCTGTATGAAGTTGAACTGGCATTTCCGGGAATTCTTTTGATGCAATCCTCCATACTGCTGGAGCTTGCAACAAACGAGCGTACTTCAGCCTCTGGCGCTTATACGTTACTCGCTGCTGCCGTTGTCCCATCTGGAGGAAAGCTGGCAGCCAACGCCCCGCGGCGTGCACGACAATCGTCGCAGAGGCAAACTGATGGCCCGCTGACAGTTACCTATTCTGTTCCGCCATCTTTTCTAGCGAGTCCGTTACAATTCAGAGTACCGAAACAGGGGACTGAGCGGAAGGATCTGATTGACCTCAGAGGGAATATTGTCCAGCTGAGTACACTCATTTCGAGGGTACCTGTGTTTGTCCAGGCAGCCATTGTTGGCGTGCTTATGGTCGTCTCCCGAACGTTTGGCGTCGATCGCGATGTAGTCCATCAAGCTGTGGTTAAAGTGTCCCGAGGCTTGGCTTCTGGTCAAGCAAATATTGCTTCCGCACCTCTGGCCGTCAGCTTAGCAGTGGCTCTCATGTCTCCTGAAGGCATGCCAGAAGTACTGGCGGACGCTGGGACAACCTTGCTACTTCATCTCGGCACCTTCGACTACGCTTCGCCCGAATGGACCCAATGGCTGTTATTTCGACACAGGCGCGAACTCACATGCTACACGACTCCCGACACATCAAGTCCTCTCAAACTTGGAGGGATAGTACCGATGTTCAGTCCGATCGTTCTTTTCGAGGTATGTATGTTACCGCGTTTGGAAAATGGACATGTAATCTGTATCTCGCATGAAATAAAGTAAAACTCGGCTAAAGGCCGGCGCGGGGCGAGACTGGAGGCAGCAGTTAAAGTTCGGGAAACAGTACCCCCCGGTTTCCCAGACTGCACCCGGGGTAACCCATAACCGCGAGATACTGAGAAACTCCGCAAAAAACGCAAATTCGGGCACATTAGACCCCGAAACACAACAAACCTCGAAAACAATCTTGTGGATTAGGCCGCTGTGCCGGAAGCTGGCTGGCGGTCAAGGGCTGGGCTGGCGGTCGGGGGCTGGACATCGGTGGTTCGCCGCTGGGCATGGTGGACTGGCTGGCAGAAGTTTGGGGCCGCCGCGGGAGCTGAGCCGAGTGAGAGAGTCCAGGCTCAGAAGCAGCCCGGAATTCTTGACAGATTCTTTGTGAGTTGACACAAGTGCCTTGTTCCGTGTGATCTCCGGTCTGCATCTACTCGTGCCAGATTTACCAGCACACAGTAAAGTGGGTGAATTTGAAATGGGCTGTTGCTCAGGGTAGTCGAAGGCCTGACAATCACACTAATGCAACAAATTTACACGGCTGTTGGCTTCAGGAATGTGCACCGGGGCGAACCCCCCGGACCCCCTCTTTTGGAAGATTCGGGTGACCGAAACAAAGCTTCTCGGGAAAAGCAAATCGGCTATTGAGACGGAATTTGGAAAACTGAGGCAAAATGAAGCTAGTAGCCTGCGCATACCTTTCTGAAGGAAAAAAAAAAGCTAGCTCAGCGCTTCAAACAATACACTTTTATCATGAAGAAAAGCCGGGTTGGCTCGAATAGAGGCTATTCACATTGCATGTTCATAGGACCTCCAGTCTCGAAACATGTCATGACTGCGTGCGCCACCGATCGACCGAGTGATGGCTCAGGTAGAAACCTGGGCCGGGTTTTCTCGGTCTTTTTCCGCGACATTTAGTGTTCTAGAAGGCTAGCAGGCAAGAAAGCCTAAGTTTGTCTTCCAGTGCGGAAGTAGCTACCGTCTGGCTCCTAATTTAGGTGTAATGCCCTTATATCCCACTCAAAACAAATTTGCGCCCTTATATCCCACTTCAAACAAATTTTGTGCCCTTATATCCCAAACTGGGATATAAGGGCACAAATTTGTTTTGACAAATTTGAATCGAGGAAAATGCTGGAAAACTTGCCGAGGAGGGGCTTGAACCCCCGACCACTCACCTTGAAACCCAAGGGTGGTTGGCTCGACCATCCGGATACCTACGGCGAAAAAAAAAAAACTTTTCGTCCAGCCGGACGCTGGACTCCTGTTGCTGTTGCTATTGCCACTGCATGCGTCCACGCTGACATTGGCAGTGACATGGAGACATCACGTGTCGCGAGTTGACGCCCACGCCTGGCACGGCGAGCCAAAGCCGAAATCGAACCCGAACCCAGAAGTTCTGAGGAGTGATGGTGGCAGAACCGAACCCGAAACCGAACCTCAACCCGAAACCGAACCAGTGCCCGATAGCCTCGGATAGGAAACCAAACTCGGAACTGAACCCAGATTACAAGACAGATGGCCAGAACCGCGGAGGACGGTGGGCTTACAACCCAAGGTGGCGACACAGTCGGACACTGTTGCCGACAGACGGAATCTGCAGCTCACGCAAGAATGGCTGATTCCTTCCTAAAGTCATCAACTGTCGTTGTGCCCACGCCTGCACCGCAACTGGTTGCACACACACCGGTTGCACGACGGTGGACACAGCTTCCTTCACTGCAGGCTTCACTGCGTAAGTGAAATCAGCTGTGACTGTGGCTGACTCGCAGCCGCGTGACAGCGGCGCCTTCCCTCCACTGAGCCAGTAGTCCCGGTCCTGCTGCTGTTCCTTGCTGCAGCTGCTGCTCCATTGTCCAGAGGTAACTCTCTCCACTCCAGGCACTCGGAGTCGGACAGCTATAGCGATACCCTGTGTTCTGGTCCCCGAATCTGGAGGTGAATCCTGCAGACGTGCGGTGGGTGTGCAGTTTACGGCTGCCGCGACACTGTCCGGTCACTCAGTGACTGACACTGTGACAGTCACAGTGTGACACAGCCTCAACAAGGACAGTGGAGAATGACCGTGGTCACTGGTATGTCAGGCCAAGAAACGGATCATGAGTCTGATGAGATCAGTTGTCTCGCCTGACTCTCGGCTGTAGCATCTGGCCAGCTACTACAGTTCTGTCACCGCGAATAGCCCCGAACGTCAGCGTGGCACGCCGTGACACGCCGCACGGTCAGACGGTGCAGCCAGGCACCTGGCTCTGATGCGGTTCTCTTGAGTACTTGCTTGAGCCTCCCAAGTTGAGGCACCCGATCGGGGATCGAGTGTGGCCGCGGTGGCCAGCTTGAAGTTGTGAAACGGTGCAACCAGTCGCTCTGAGGCACCCAGAACGTCTTGAGACGTCTCGGGTGGGGCACTGAAGCCAGCTTTATGCCTATGGACAAGGAAACACCAAAAACGAATGGAACGGGCTGGACTGGGTCAAAAATTTTGGTCAAATTTTAGGGGTCCAAATTTTTGGGGTCGAAAATTTTGGTCCAAAAATTTTGGTCGAAAATCCCAGATTGGGATATAAGGGCACAAAATTTGTTTGAAGTGGGATATAAGGGCACAAAATTTGTTTGAAGTGGGATATAAGGGCACAAATTTGTTTGGGGTGGGATATAAGGGAAATTTACCCCTAATTTATGTAGTTTTTAATTTATAAATATTGAGAAATTTGAAAAATAATAATTAACCCAACTCCGACCAAGCACCTACAGGTTAATTTCCACTTTTTCCTATTTTCATTTTTATAGAGTGCCTTCGCTCTTTTGGGCATTCTGGGGCTGGAATTTTGCGATTTCGAAGCATATCTTTCCATTGCCGCCCTTGGAAGGCGAAATTTTGACATGATGTTGCACTAGTCTGTCATCGTCTTCTCGCTTATGACCGTCTCTAATTCGTCGACAACGTTTCACCGCAACCTTGACAATCTTTTGTTTTCTCGCGTGGTTTAGATTTCCTTCCTAGGTTGGGCTTGAGCAAAAGAGAAGAAGAAAGGCGGCAGACGTCATTTTGCGTGCGTTCCGGGGGTAGGGGGTTGGAGTGATGGCGAGATAACGGGCAAGACGCAGGAAATTGAGGTACGGGGCAGGTGGGCAGTTCACGCCTACTGGCCACTGCAGTCACTTTCATCAGTAGACTCGGTATACGTCAGACGCACTCCTTTGAGTGTGGGAGGGCCACAACCACGATGTCTGGCTTACTGACCTTCAACCGCTTTCCCCCCTTGCAGCGACGCTCAAGCTCGGTCATTGTTGTTCCAATGGGGAGTGTTGACAACATGCGGACTTCACGCTTGTCAACCCACTCCAAGAACGTGATCGGCGAACTTTGGCGATACTGGCAATGGCCGCGTTTCGGGGCCGCAGCCTTATCCGCTTGGGATGGGCGGCCGCGCTTCTTTTGGGACTTGCTAAAAAGTGGGATCCCGTTCCGATTTTTGCGGACAGTTCCGGCCGCGTGGAATCCCAAGGTGTATAATTTTAGCATGAGGGGAATGCTTGTGTAGTAGTTGTCCATGTACATGTGCCTTCCTGAGTATGCATACAGAGCCGCAGCTGCAAGAAGTTCACGCTCACCAACGTTCACGGGGCCAGGGTTAGTATCCGTGTCAATCTTACCGGTATACACTGACGATACCAATGTGTAACCAGTCTGTGACTCAGCCAGAACAAAACACTTCAAACCGAATCGATGCCGTTTCATGGGCATGTATTGCTTGAAGCTGACACGACCTTTGTACTTGATGATCGACTCATCAAAGCTAAGTTCTTTATCGGGAGCATAGACATCCCGCCATTGGAGAGACACAAGCTGGAAAATATCTCTTATCTTGATGAGTCGGTCCGGGTGTTCCTTCTTTCCACTGAGGGGGTCTGTGAAGTGCAGCGTCCTGTGAATATCGTGCCACCTTTTCCTGGACATGGTTTCAGAAAAAAACGCGCATTGTTCGATAGGGTCCACGGACCAGTACGAGTAGAGATCCTGTTTCACGGACAACCCCATCGCGTATGTGACAGCACACCAGCGAAGAAATTCCGCAATATCGGGTGCTTCGTACGAGATACCCTCTTTCCCTGCAGCATACACACTCATGTGCCCAATGATCTGGGTGACCACCAGGTCGGTGAACATGCATCTGAAGATGTCAGTGGGGGAGGAATCCTCATCAAGGTCGTAGGACGGATTCGGTCCGGTCTTCTTGGCGTTGAAAGGGAATTCGAGGTTGGGCTCGACTTTGCTGCTCCACGACAAGGACTTGATCGCTGCACCTGCTGCCTTGACCGCAGCGCTCTCAGTATTCGGTGGGCGGCCTCGCGGTGCTGGGTTTGCGGGGGGCTTCTGTGCCGGTCCTTTTCGTGGTCGGCCGGGGCGCTTCGGTGCAGGCTTTGCGGAGGACTTCGGCGCCTGTTCTTTTGGTGGCTCGCCAAAAAAAATGTTCATAAAGTGGCCGAGATCACCGCTCTGAACCCGCGGGTTGGCCAGGAACACGACGTTGGCCGGGTGGGGTCGGTCTTCGCCTCGCTCGACTGAGCCGGTTCCTCTCAGCACGGCCCAGTTGTACAGCGCTGTGTACACTGTCTCCGGATTGGGCTGGAATCCGATACCGTGTTG
This sequence comes from Diplonema papillatum, assembly GCA_030068145.1. NCBI lineage: Eukaryota > Euglenozoa > Diplonemea > Diplonemida > Diplonemidae > Diplonema > Diplonema papillatum. The sequence goes on from JAPJBO010000262.1 coordinate 25,756, forward strand.
GAGGCAGAAGCTCGATACCTGATAAGTGTCCAGCTCCGGTAAGCGTGCCACACTCCTGCAACGCACGTCGAAATGTTCGCGGGCGAAGCTGAGAATGTTCAATGCCGATGGCATCGCAAAACTTCCCTCCATCGCTCGCATGAGTGCGATGTACCCGCACTCCACCCCGCTCTGCTCGTCACGCAGCTGCAGTGTCACACCCCGGATACCGCCGAACTCACGTCGCGACCGTTGCCTGTCCCAGTTCCCGCAAGAGTCGACCACTGTCACCCGCCCAAGCGCGGTGGCGTCGAGATGATGCACTTGTTCGCGCACTGTCCTTCCCGACCTGTTGTTGTCGTCATCGTCATCCTCTTCCTCTTCTTCATCCTCTTCTTCTTCCTCGTCCTCTTCCTCTTCCACCTCTTCTGCTTCCTCGTTGTCCTCTTCTTCTGTCGACCCCACACTCTCCATATCCGTGGCCGCCCGCTTCCTTCCAGACATTTAGTACTTTTCACTGCCCAAGTTCCTGGATTGTTTCGACTGTTGATGACAAGGCATTGAAAAAGCCGGTTTTCCGGGGGTTTCCCCAATCTCGCCACTTGGTTTCAATCGTCATTGCTGACGAATTTTTGACATTCGAGGGCGGCAATGAAAAGATTTGCTCGAAATGGGTGAATTCCATATTTTTGGGAATTTTTTGGCGCCTCCTGAGCACCCCTACAGAAAAATCCAGATTAAACCGGACATATATGTCCGGTTGGTCGGAGTGAGGAGAGGGTTAATGATTTATAAATTAAAAATTGCATAAAACAAAGGCCTGTAAATCAGAGCGTGCTACACCTGTACCGTGCAACCCGAACAAGCCCATCACCTGAGACAAATAAACAATGTCCATCACCTGAGACAAATAAACAATGTCAATATCTAGTCACTTTCGAGACCAGATCAGGAAAGACGAAGAGGCGAAGGCGGAGGAAGAGGTGGTCCAACTGGGAACAGGGAATGTGAAGAGGACAGTCTTCACAGAAGAGATATCACAGAGCTGGCGGGCGGTGTGCAGATCGATGTGGTTAGACTGTGGAACAAGAACAACTCCAACCGCACAATCAGTGCTTGCATATTGAATAAATACGTGGCCCACAAGAAGGAGACGGGTGAGTACTTCGCCCCCAAGCAGCGCGGACCGAAGCTCTTGCTGACTCTTGCAGAAGAGGAAAGCTTGCTCAAGCTGACAGCACGGACTCGCGAACTCGGATGGGGTATCACAGGCGTGAACGGAACAGTCATGGGGGTTGTGCGGAATCCATCGTGCAATGGGGTTATCTCAACCAATCCGAAAGGACAACACACCTACCGATGTTGTTCGACAAGTACGTTGCTTTGCTCAAAGAACAGACCGATTGGGACAAGACACTCAGTGAGGTTGATAAGACCGAACGCGACCGCACAGCAAGGCAGCCCACGGAGAAGCTGAACCTGCTATCGTCTTACCCCCAGCCTCTGCAACGCAGTCACAACCCCAAGATCAAGTTCCCCCTGTCCTTCCAGCCACACTAAGACCGAAAGCGGCAACTAAGCCGTCTGGAAAGCGTGTAGGCCGACCTCGAAAGCCACCACCGAAGGGACAACCCAGCATCTTCACGTTCTTGCAGAAAAGACCTCTTCCGACTCCTAGTGAAGGTGGTGAGAAAAAAGCACGCACCGAAGGTGCCACACCTGAGAGCAGGAATTAGGGATCCTCCCTTTTCAAAAGAATATACCAAAACCACGCATTTATTTCTTTCTTTACCCCAGTGCACCACCATCCGCCAAACTACTTTCTCCTTCGCTCCGCACCCAGTGGAAGCATCAAGTGAAGAACCGCACACAGGCGTACCGTACCGTCCGTGTCAGGCATCCTGGCCATACCGTGCGGTGTGCACTGTACTGGCCTGCGGTGCTTCCCTCGCGTTCTACCTTCATTTAAAGCGTACTGCCATCGTGACCATCAAAACCCATTCCCCTTCGCCCTGCACCCCGTGAAAGCATCAGGAGAAGAAGCGCACAGAGGGGTGCCGTACCGTCTGCGTCGAGAAAACGGCTGTGTATACCGTGTGGTATGCACCATACCGTGGGCCTGCGGCGCCGCTAAAGCGGCGCCGCTGAAAAAAATAATTAATTACAGGTTAGACGGTAATTCTGGCGGCTTTAACTGCGTCGTCTTTAAAGGTGGCGTTTTTATTTCTGGCGGACCGGGATTTTTCGATTTTTCGGCCTTTTTGATTTAATTATTTACTTCAGAGGAGGAGGAGGGAAAATGGCATCGTGGTGATTGGTACCGTGGGTAAACGGTACAGTAGAAGGCACACGAGGGGTTTGTACAGAAAAAAGAAGAGCAACGTTCAAGAAACGAAACGCGTGAGGGGGAAAGGGAGGGCTATGCTGGCGGGTGGGCGTTTTTCATCAAAAAACACACAGAAGGCCAACACTGTGTGTCCGTAGTTCACGACCAGATTAGCGCTCAATTAGAGTGATCATTTAACAAGTGGGTAGTGAGGGAAAGCGTGTTCTGGTTCGTCAATCGATGTCGGCCAGACGTCTCTTGGCTGGGGGAGCCCCAAAACCAAATGTTTGGAGTCCGGCCGTTCTCGGGCGCTTCTGCGCTTTTTTTGCTGCCGTGTGCGCACGGTGCGCTGCTTTGCGCTGGTCGTTAGTTAGATTCTCTTGCTTGGGCCTTCCTTTTCTCACCACAAGCACAAAGGGCTGATGGCCAGCAGCCACGGGGGTTGCAGCGTCTGGCGTTCTGTGTTGTCGCCGAGAAACAGACTGGCTTGTTCTAACAGCAGGCGCGCTCGCGGGAGGCTGATCGGTGCCCAAAGGCTCACTTGCAGCCGGTCTTTCTTCGTCGGCCTCGTTGTCTGGACCCATCGGTTCGGCTTCCTCAATGTCAAGCTCGGCGAGCCGCCGGTATTGGTCGTAGTAGATAGTGAGGGTGGAGGGGGGCACATCGTTCCACACGGCACGAAGAAGCCCTGCCGCACCCCAGGACTTCACAACCTGCTCCTTCGAAACCGCATCAAGCGCAGAGGCGAGGTAGCTGTATTTGCGGCCACGGCGCACCTTCATTCGGCCTTCGAGGAGAGCAGTGGGCGGGATCTGGCAGTGCGCTTTTAATTGTGGCGGCGTTAATTCTGGCATTTTTATTTCTGGCGGACAGCCAAATCCGCCAGAATAAAAAACGCCAGAATTACCGTCTAACCTGTAGTCCACAAAAAGTGCCGCCAAAAATAAAAATTAACGATTTATAAATTAGCGGCCGATAAATCATAAACGCTTACTATTGGCCTATAAATTAGAAGCTAGACGGTAGCCGCAGAGCACGATGATTCTTCACGAACGTTTGGACGCAGGGATCTCCTGGTCAAGACGTTTGTTGTTGTAGACTCCACATGAACTAGTTGCTGTCGAGTCAGGCGGCTGCTACGTGCAGCAAAATAATACCGAATCCTAATCAGGCAGTGCGACACTCGATACGGAATTTGTGATTTTGTCATCGAAGTTGATGACTGCCACCTGAAGATCTTGGAGAGTCGTGCGGGCTGGCGACCGACTGTCTCCGCGCGTCTTCCGTCCGCACGACGGTCAGCGCGGGGCTGGCCGTGGCGACTGCGCTGCGAGGTTGTTGTTGCGGTGCTCGAGGTCTGCGATGCGCGTGTGCGCGGCAGTGAGCTCGCGATCGGGGTTGCGCGGCATCTCGCCGTCGAATCGCCTGTCGGTGCGGTACGCCGTAGCGTTTGCCTCCCCAAGTGCTGCTTCGAACGTGGCGTCAAGTGTAGTTCCGTCATGTATACTTAACTAACGAGATATTCCAAACCACAGGCTCTAGCGGCAGGGCGAGCACTTGGCGACAGCGCACAAATTGCGGACATCGTAAGCCCAGTGGTCTGCACGGTGAAAAAGTTTGACGTGCACAGCTCGATGATGCAAACCTTGTTCGTCGCTGTTTGGGTAGCGTGGTTGACTGTTCCGCCTTTCTGCGGGCGCGAAGCGGTTTTGGGCCTGTTGGTGAACTTGCTGCTCAAGCGCAGTGATACATTCGCCGAGCCTCTCAAGGTAATTATAAGCCGAATGAAGCTTCTTTCAGACGAGGAGGTGCAGGACCAGAAGGTATGTGCCTCTCGGCTCGCGACCACTTACATGTCGACCTGCCAAATTGTACTTCTTAATCACGCCCCTGCGATAATAATTCCGAGGCGTAGCAGGACGAACCTGCTTTTCCATCAACCAGGGGTGACCAGGGGGGTATCCAGGCGGCTCGCCCCAGACTCGTCTCCCCTCGCCCACTCGTCCTCACTCGCCCTCAGTACCATGCACGGTCATATCGTAGTACCTTTTGGGGTTTAACCAAAATAATCTGGGCAAGTACCCCGCCGCCAATGAAAACCACCCATTATGGTGGAGAATACACGCGACTCGCCCCAGACTCGCCCTTGGGCCCTCGAGCCCCCAAACTCGCCTTTTGACTCGCCCAACTCGCCCCAGACTCGTCCTGCGTGGACCGTGGCACAGGTCGAAGATCGCACTCTGCCTCGATTCCGACGCCTCGCACTCACTGCTACCTGCTCCGGACGCTTTCAATAATGGCCACAGGAGACGGGGCTTTTGTTCCGGACGAAATGCACACCACGACAACGGATGTGGGGTACGACACAAGCCCCAGCATGACGTGCACGACTTTCTGCTGGCCCTGTTTTTCCAGCTCAACAGAGAGCATCGGCACAGTGGTGAATGGGTGCGACTCCTTTCCTCCGCAAGCTCACAGCAAAGTTTCAAAGTTTGACGGCTTCAAGTGATGTAAACGTGCGGCGATTCACTAAGTGCCTGCTCCTTGATCTTGAAGAGACGTTGGTCGGCGCCGGAGACATCTGGGCGAACAAGTGGAAGCGCATTGCGCAGACTGCGACGGACGGTTGGGTTCCAAGCCAGCTACTGAAAAGCCACACAAGGTGCTCAAACGTTGATGCTAGTGAAGGCTGACTGGCCCCGGCCCCACAGAAGACAAGCTGAGGGGGAAAGAAATACACTACCTCGGATGGCACCACGGCTCGTAGATTTTTTTTTCACCACTTCACGAGCGTCTGCCTCGCCGCAAGTTAGCACCATGTATGTTTAATAGTACGAGCTATATTTAGTAATACGCGCTATATTTAATAATACGCGCTATATTTTATAATACGAGCTATTTAATAAAGCGAGCTATTTAACATTATGCGAGGGGGGGGGTTTATAAAAGAGTGCTCCCGGGCTTCGCCCGCGGACCCCCTAAATAGTGGGGTTGGCTCGACAGAGCTGTTGACATACCTCTAGTCTCGGAAAATCTTTGATGTTTTGGGCAGAATACTGCCTAGTGAAGGTCTGCCCTCACACAATGCACATGTCGGGAGCTTCCAGGTCGTCATGTCGGCGTCGTTGTCGTCGTCGTCGGCGACAAATGCGTCAACACCATGCATCCGCAGAAACAGTCGGTTGACGAATATTTCGAGACTGGAGGTCCTATGAACATGCAATGTGAATAGCCTCTATTCGAGCCAACCCCACTTTTCTCTACACTCAAAAGTGTATTGTTTTTTTTGGAGCTGGGGAGTTTAGGGGCAGCAGCCAGTTGTGAGACTGGCAGGTGAGCAGCGTCACCTCCCCTAGCGAGCTCTCGTGCAGCTGTTGTATGGATCGCCTACATACACTCAGCCGCGCGTGCCTTCATTGCGAAGGTTACTGCTGCGGCCTTCTGGGTGGCAGCTGTGTCAGGTCAAGTAGCGAGATCTGAGGCCCTGTGATGCACCTAAGCAGGGGTGCATCCTCGTGTTGTAGCCGTGTTGTGTATAAGGCTTCGTGGGGGCCTGGCAACCACCTCATCACTATAGGGCACAAACTTTCTCGACAGTGATTGGACAGTCGGGGCGGGTCTCCATGAAGAAGAAAATTGTAAAGCAAGACCTGCCCCCTGCGCCTGCTGTCTCCGGCTGCTTCGGCAGACGACACATACTACTACTACTACTGGAGCTGGGGATGTGCAAAGCTAGCTTTTTTTCCCCCCAGCCAAAATGCAAAGGGGTGGCAGAGTGAGCGGGTGTCGGCCTTCAGGCCGGTAGGCCCGGGTTCGAACCCCGCCCATCACACTTTTTCGGTCGAGGATTGTTTTCGAGGTTTGTTGCGTTTAGGGGTCCAATGTGCCCGGTATTTGCGTTTTTTTGCGGAGTTTCTCATTATCTCGCGGTATTTGGGCACCACGGGAAACGGAGTCGGGGGGGGGTACTGGTGCTAAACTTGCTACCGCTTCGCCCGCACTTTGCTTTGCTTCACCAGAACTTAGCTGCACCCGAACTTTGGCTCACTGGAACTTTGCTTCGCCAGAACTCAGCTGCGCCCGAACTTTGCTTCGCCCGAACTTTGGTTCACCAGAAATTTGCATCGCCCGCCCCCCTTTGCACCAATAAATTTTTTTTGTCGTATAAGATCGAAGATCTTAGAAGATTAATACTATTCCGACGAGAACTAACGGAAAGGTTATTACCCCGTCGATCTCGAGAAGAACACCGTAATTTTACCCCTCGCTTGCCCACCCACCCTTGCCCATATTTATCTTCAAGTCCAGTGTCCTGAGGCGTCACGAAGAAGTTCGTGGCATACACACGAGAATCTCTGCATGACCTTTCTACGTTTGTTACGCACCATCAATCTGACATCACGCAGCAGCAAGGACGAGAGCAGCGAGACGGGCGAGGAGGAGAGTATTATGACGTCACCCCATACTGGCCCCGAACCCCCATCTGTGTGGCCCAAAACGGGTCCCAAACGGTTTTTGACGGGCTGAGTCGAGGTAAAGGGGTCTCCGAAGGCCCACGAATGGGCCCAGGTGGGCCCAGGTGGGCCCCGGAGCGGGCACTCAGCGCGAGGGGGAGAGCCCCCCAAAATGGGGTCATTTTCGGGCCTCGCCACAACTCAAGCTAGTCAAACACTTTCTGGCCTCCAGCGGGAGAAACCCAGACTTCAAAACGACAAGATCGGCTGTGTTCAGCCGTAGATAGCCACCAGCGGGTCCTCTTGAAGCCGAAGAATGCTCTCGGGGGTCACAGTTAGCCCCATGTGTGCAGCGCCAGCAGTGGAGGGTTGTTGGGGGCCTTGATGGGAATCATCTCCCCTGATAGACAGCGGCGCCGTTGAAAAAGGATGAGAGGAGCAGCGCGCACCCAACTGGAACTGTACGCACTGTCCAGCCCCTTTACCCTGAGACTTTTGTTGAGCTAGTTGACAGCTGCCGAGGAAAAGCGTCTACAAAATGAGAAGAAACGGAGGCAAGAGAGACGCACTGTGAGTGGTGTCGTGCCAAATTCACAACAGTGAAACACACTCTACAATAGCGACGTGAGCGGGGAGCGGGGAACCCTGGGCAGAAGTGGCCGCCTGACTGTTGCGAATACTTCCAGTCGGTCCGAGCATGCCTACCATTTCCCGACACGCTTCGGCACGGAGGCTTTGCCCAAGCAGGGATCTTGACATTGTTGTTGCCGCAGTGAGGAGTTCCACACAGCCCATCAATGTAACACTCGGGCTCGACCATAATAGTCAGAATTTGTGAGGTTTCGTAAACATGAAAAAGCGGACGAGGCAGCAGGAAGAGTGCTGAACGGACGAAGCGTCTTTGATGTGGATCAATATGTATGCGCCCAAGATGCCGCCGGCCTAGTGCAGATGGAAGAGATCGGCAGGTTTGCACGGGGGACCCTCGAGCATCAGAGAGCGACTAAACGCGCCACAGAGCAGCATCAACGGCAAGACGCTGCACCAACTCCGGAGGTCCAGCGGAGCAGTGCGCTAGTGAGGCAATCGATTCTACAAAACGGCACAACGGAGATATGTGGTTTAGGAGGGTGCAACGAAAAGGCCACCTCTCAACACATTCTGACAGGGGGCGACACAGCGCACCTTAGATGGTTTCAGCCGGAGGCGGACCAAAGGCCGGTGTTCGGGCACCCGAATGCAGGCCCTGGACGCCTAAGCGAAGGGAACCACGCGGTAATCCGGAGTGTGGCTCTACGCGTGCCAGCTGCCCGGGAGACAAGTGCGCTGAATGGGCAACATGGGCCCTACAAGCATAGGAAGAAGGTGAGAACGCAAGCACGGCAGCGGCAGCAACACCCCAATAATCAACGACAATAAAATGAAGCAGTAGGCACACCGCGTTCGTTCCCAACACCCCGACCCGACCAAGCAACCGCCAAACCCCAAGAAGTACTAATCTCACGGCAACAGCCCAAACAACTTCCCCTAGCACCCTCGTGTGACAAGAATCCTTCAGCCCTCGAAACCCCCCGTGGATCTTCCATACCATAAGCAGAAGAAAGTTGGACCGGAAATATGTTGGACCGAAAATATATTGGACCGGACAAAGGTTGGACCGCGGACGACCAAAACAATTGGACCATTTTGTCCGGTCCAACATATTTCCGCCCAGGCACGTATCCACTTAGGCGGGGTTGGGTCGATGGGCATGAGGTAAAAAATGTCCCGTGACAAATGGGTAGTCAGGCGCGAGAGATGCGTTGGGTTTCTTCTTGAGCGTACCAAGATCGTCGTTTATTGGCGGCTCATACTTTTTCCTTCACTGTCAGCCACACAACCTCGAGCCATCTCGTTTGCACTCTGCATTTTTGCGTTTGCACTCTACCAAAGCAATGGGACAGACGGTGGACGCATCTTGGTCCACCCTCGGCACTGACCAACCGCAACCGGTCGCGATCAAACATCCTTCCGCGCAAGGAAGATCTTGTGATTCCACCACAGGGCCATGGCGACCAATGACCATGGCCAGGGTGCTTCGTTGCGAGTTGCTGGAGGGAACTCAGCGGGTTACGCAGCGCCGCGCAGTGTTCGGGAACTCCTGGCGGCGGACCCATGCGCGACTACGGAGTGGAGCGAGTGCTGGCCAGCCGCAAAACTGCACCAAGTACACAGAACCCCCCGAAAAAAAGTGGCCGGACAAAAGTTGGACCACCAGAGCCCAAAATAGGTGAGTTGGACCATTTTGTCCGGTCCAACTTATTTCCGTTTACGGTATTTGCCCTTCAGAGTTGACCGCACTGTTGCCCACGACTCAGTCCAAAAAATGGATGCCAAGCCTGTCCGGCACAAGACGCACGCAGGCAGAGATATTCGTAACCTCCTGGGCCAAAAGCAAGATACCAGAGCGTCTTTTGCCGTGCAACTCTATTTCTGGTACCAGGACGTACCTGTGCACGACTCTGCTCTGAGAGGACAAGAACGCCTCCTCCTTCGCGCTCCGTCTCTTCCGATGTTATTGTCCCGTGTTCCCACCGCATCGAGCCACAGGGGGGTCGTGTTCGAGTGTTCACGTTTGCCTTGGAGCGGGGGAAATCTGGATTGACGCGGTCTGCCTACGCGCGGGGCTCTCAAGCACTGGGTTGTCACTTTGCTCTGCTCTCCCAGCCCCATTTTGACGAGTTAGGTGAAAAAGAAGCCGGTTCTTCTGAATGTGTGCTTCACTTGCCACAGTTTCTTCTTGTTTCACCCCAAAACACCTGCCAAAACACCTGAAATCACTTGTAAATTTACTAGTGGCACTTGTAAACCATTTTCACTTGTAAAACCACTAGTAAATTTACTAGTGAAAGCCTTTACTACTGCACCGTGCATATGATGGCGCAGCGTATCTTCTCCATGGCGTTCGTCATCGAGAAGACGCTGTCGACCCCCGTCACGCGGCCAGCACCGCCGTAATGTGCGCCGACAGTACGGAAAACTTCTCTGCTCGCGCCTAGGAGGGAAGGCGGGCGGGGGTATATACTTTAGGTAGCAGAAGTCTTATCGAGGTATGAAAACAAAGGTAATAGAACCATAAAAGGGACATCCAAGCTCTGCTGGCATCAAAAGCAGCATGGTGCCCGAAGCAGGAACGGAAATCTTTCTGAACAAATACCCAAGCCTCCACGGTCAACCGGAGACCTTACAATACCGACCTTCTAATCCACAAATAACGCTAGAAAATCTGTAGCTACTACCCTGGCACAACACAACCACCGAAATTCGGACACACTTGGTGTGTCCGACAGTCACCGTCGCCGTAGGCGGGAACTCACACACCGGGACGGAGTCCCAGTCGATGTCGTCGAGGTCGATGTCTTCGCGTGAAGGCACAGCCGGCATATTAATTTTGTTTGTGCGCACGTGTGTCGTTCCTATTTGATAGGTTTAACACGATACGCTGCCAACCGTCTCTTTTTTCATAGTGACAAACACGTTTGTTACCATACAAACACGGACTCTTGAACTCGAAACAGTCTTAAACCCCTTGCTGGGGAAAAACCAGCGTCCCCGCGTACGTTAAGCCCAAATCCTGGAGAACCCCTACATTAGCTCGTTCGGCAGCCCATTCTCCCAGCCTGACCTGCTATTCAGGTATTATGCGCCTGCGCATCTGCAAAGGCCACCCTTCCAAACCAGAGCTTCTTTTCTGGTCTGGTAGATGTACGTGAGGGTGGTTGGAACCCCACCCGGTAGCCATATTCTGGCAGAAACATCTCTCGGGCCGATTAACCAGCGATTTGGCGACGTCCTCATCGGAGTCATCCCCTTATCTGAGACAAAAGTAGTTATAGTGTATACTCATACCTACTACCCTCATACTACCCGCCTCACAGCCTCAATGGTCAACCGGAGACCCTAAAACACCGAAACCCCCTGGTCAATGCTTTCCAACAGACGAGCCGCCTCCGTGTTTCGTCGAGAATCGCTCAGAATGCATTGAACCGCATTCAAAATGAGCACATTGGACCCCAAGAACGACTTCAAAAATAGCTCCCAATTCTCTGAACGGGTCGAGCTCCCGGTGTTTAACCAGAGTTCTGACAATGTCCCTCAAAGCCACAGTTGATGTGCTTCACGTGAGGAAGTTCGTCTTCGATGAGACGGTCGAGCCCCGTCCGCCGGTCAGTAATGAGGGTGGCACCCCTGCAGTCACCGAAGGCTTCAACGAAAAGTTCCCAAAATGAACTCTTTTTGCTTGTAAGGCTACGAACGCGTGGTGGAAATGGTTAACTTCCCCCACCCCACCCGTTCTTGCCGGACAAGTGCCACTGTGCCAGGGTTGCGGGTACAGACCTTTTGTTTGTACGTGCCGGGGAGGATTAGCGTTCTAATGAGTGAATATGATCGGTACGCTGCCAGCATTCTCTTTCATGTTTACAATTAATTGTTATTACGAAATAATCCCCGAGGATCTGGTACGCGTCTTTTACTGACAGGTAGTACTCATCCAGGTAGCCGACTACCTGGATGAGTAGGAAGAAGTGGACAGACCCGTACCTCCCCGAACGAACACGATAAGAGCTCGCCCGCCCTCCCCAAGGAAACTACACCAGCAACGCTAGAGCCTCAACTCTTGCTTGCTCAGCATTAGAGCCGCATTTCCTATACACAATCTGCCGGCACGCACAGCGAGTTCACAAATGTGTTGAAGACACCTCTCCACCATGTCCGAAAGAGCGTCGACCGCACTCGCGCTCTCAGTCCCCCACCGATGCGATTTTCCAGCGGAGGGGGGTCCCTTTTCAGTGCCCGAGACGAGAAAATATCCGTTTTTTGGTGTACCCAGTTCAATGAAGCGCATTCGGGAGAAAGACGGGACACTCCCGCCGTTCCATCGCATTCCTCGCCGTGACACAAACGAAGTGAGGATTGCGTCAGCTGGTGCAGCAGCATCGGCTGAACAGCCTCAACCTCGACAGATGACATGTGGGCGGTGGGCGGGACTTCCGGAGGGCTTCAAATGCTTTGCACCCAGGAAGTAGTCGATGTCGCAGTCTTTACACAGCGACGACCGCTCTTCTGCCAGGGGTACTCCTTCTGGTCTCAGCTCCTCGCTGTTGAGACAGTCAGGCCGGTCGCAGGACCGCCACGCCACGAGTTCTTATTATGAGGGGGGGTCAGTGCTCCCGCTCACTTTTGGTGAGGAATTCAAAAACCTGTTTGGGCCTTGTTTTTTTTAGTACTAACGATCTTGTGGGTTGCCCTTCAATGTATTGTGCAGGCTAAAAAGACGTAGGCAGCGTGTTTTAGTGGTTGATCAGAATTCCTTGCCTGAATACACACAGGGTAACTACAAGTGGGAAAACGATCAACCGGCACGCACAAACAAAACGAAGCGCCTGTCTTTATTTGGTGCCCCCCAATTTTTTTACCCCCGTGTTGTGCAGGTTATTAGCTTCGTTTTTGCCTTGGTTTCCCGACCAACTTTCTTTTGCCGCTCTGAGACCGAGAAGCTTTTCTCCAGGGAGGGTCCGGGGGGCTTTGCCCCCCGGTGAACGGTACGGTACAGGTGGAGAAAGTTTGCACTTCTCAGTCTGTTTGTCACAATAAACACTGCACATTCCTGGAGGCAACAACCCATTTCAAAATCAATCACCACTCGATACTGTGTGCTGGTAAATCATTGGCACGAGTAGACGCAGACCAGAGATCACGTGGAACAAGGCAGTTGTGTCGACTGGGAGAGAATCTGTCAAGTAATCCGGGGCTGCTTCTGATCCTCGACTCTCTCTTTCTCGGCTCATGCCCCCGTGGCAGCCCCAGACTTCTGCCCGCCAGCCCACGAGACTGTGAGGCAGTGCTTTGGCTACACGATACCACCAACGGGAAAAAGGTGAGGAATTCCTCATGAGGAATTCCTCAGGAATTCCTCACCCTCTTTTTTCGAGCGTCATTTTTTTTGAGGAATTCCTCGCACTTTTTCGTTAGCGGGAGCACTGGGGGGGTTCACCACATTCCCCCGGTGAGCAGTATTTGCTTTCGTTTTTTGGCCTGTCATCCGCTGGCTTTGGGATTTATCTCTTGGCGACAGGCTTTGCGGCGACTTGAAGGGCCGCGACGACCTGGAGGCAGCGCTCTTGTTAAGGATCAGCCACTTTGGCCGGATGGCCGGATAAACCAGACCCCCCGTTTGCGGTGCCCGGAGGGCTTTGCGCGCACCTGGCTTCGGTCCTGCCTTGCGGGCATTCTTTGCACCAGCCTTTTCGAGCTGCTGGAACTGGAACTCTCGGGCCGTTTCGGTCCCGAGCCTGGGCCTGGGCACCCTGGCGGTTTGCAAGAGGCATACTTGCGACTTGCTCGTCTGTGTGGGGCACCCTTTTCTGTTGCGCCCTTTTTGGGCAACGGGGGAAACCAGACTCACACCACCGTCTCGTGTGCAGACACTCAGGTTCCGCGCTGATGCTTATGTCCGTGGCTTAGAGGACTGAAACACGGTCAGATGGGACCATTGCGGTGTTGAGCACATATCATGTTCTTGCAATTCCCCCCAACCCCCGCCGAGACCGTCTCCGACACATTGCAATCCTGTCGACCATCGACAAGCCACCACAAACAGGCATCCTCAGATGCAACGAATTCGACTCGCGGGCGCGCATCTTTAGAATCCGGTGACGGGCTGTTGGTAGATTGGGATACAGATCACGGGACCTGGCTATGGTTCACCAAGGAGCTCCCGCTGACTCTGCTGCGAACCGCAATTTCTCGCTCCGGCTGCTTTCTCGGTCCTTTGATTTCTTTCGTTGAGAATTTGTTTGTGCTGCATTCTCGTCAAGCAATCCATTCCGGAGCGGAGCTTCTCGTTAAATGGTTGAAGATACGAGGTGAGAACACTGAGTGGCGAGAGCAAATCGCGTGCTTGAATGCAATTTCTGCAGCTCTTGTTGAAGCCCCCAGTGATGCGAAGCTGTTAGAATCGCTTTTCTCTATGATTCCGTGTTTCTGGTCACCCACGTTGCGATGCCAAGCCACGCTGCTCTACAATCAATACACGAGAGTAGCGAGTAGTGTTCCCTCTGTGGAGCTGACACGAAGCGCGAGCGAATTGTCTCTTGATCAAAACAATGAGCTTGTTCAACCTTCTTGCCCAAATGGGCATAAGTGCAAGCAAGGCGTGGGCACAATGTCTTTGCTGACCTGTTCGTGCTGCCTGCGCCAAGAAGATCCCGCGACCTGCTTTTATTGCTCCGAATGCGACTTCTACATTTGCTGTGCCTGTGTTGCCGAGCAAGCGCGCGGATCAAGACCATCTCGATCTCCCGATGTAGTCCCGGAGGTATGTCTTCATTTACGACAGCACTTCGTGCATGTTCGTTGCATTCAGACTCTCAAAAATACAGGATTTTACAACTTGAAACCGTCCAGACTTCTTCCAGCTTGCGGGTGCGTTTTTCTATCTAGAGGCCAATAGCTATTTTTTGCTCGAGAGCAAAGTTGTTTTCTTGCACGAGAGTTTTTCCGGATTGCCACGAGGGCCCCACCTTCGCGCTCATACTTCTTCAGCTGGTCGACGATTCTCTTCCACAATTTGATGTCGACGGAGTGGCGCACCTGCAAGATCTTGCCGATCATCGAGTAGGCTGACCACAGCGTCTTCGGTGCGAAGCTTCTCTCCTTCCGCAAATGGTCCAAGTACAAGCACACGTCGTCCTCCGATGGCTTTGGTCCTTTGCCCGGATCCGGCGCAAGGTTCTCATGTACGAGATCAGGCCAGTGTAGCGCTGTTGGTACTTTGCCTGGCTCGCCATCCCAGCAACTCGTTTTCCCGAGCTTCGGAGGCGAGTTTCGCAACACCTTTCTTTGTCTTTGGCATCCTCCCCTGAGATCGTGTTGGAAGTGCCTGAATTGGGACGGAAAACCAAAAGTGTCTACAGTGAAGAAAAGGCGCCCACAGCGAAGAAAAGTCCGCCCACTGTGAAGAAAAGTCCGCCCACAGTGAAGAAAAGTAGCCTACAAGCAGTGTAGAAAAGTCGGCGGGCAGGTGGAAAAAGCATTTGCAGCATAACACGAAAAGCCTCCAGCCAAATCCCCGTTTAACATTTCTTCGATGTTGCACTCCGTGTTGTGCATAAGGCGGCGTGGGGCCTGGTCGACAACCTCCTCACAACAGGGCACAAACCCTTTCGCGACCATGATTGAGCAGTCAGGATTGCCGGGGGCGGGTCCATACACGAAAGAGTAGAAGAAGGCAAAGCAAGAGACCTGCGCCTGCTGTCTCCAGCTGCTTCGGCACATCGATACTTATGTGCAGTCTATCGTCACAGATTGTTGCTGCATATCAAGTTCAAACTACTACGTGGGGCAGCAGGACACCTCGTCCAGGTGGGTAGCGTCACCTCCTCGATGCGAGCTGATTGCCGGATGGATGCGGGCAACTGCAATTTTGTACCACCGACACCCTCTGGGTGCTTCCAGGTAACGCGCAATCGGGGGTTTGAAACATGATGACTAATATCAAAAGCCCGCACCCACGCGGCGTTGACTGTGGCTGGTCTTTGTAGGGGCTGCCTTGATGGTACTTTGATCAAACTCACACAAAGCTGAAACTACTACGACTACTACAGTGTTGCACTCGTTCAAAATGTACAGGGACTCATCCTGCGGCGTGCAGGAAGGGCTCAGCGCGTGGCGGGCTCGGATATGGACGGCATCGAGGCGTATTTGTCTGATGGCCAAGCAGGTTTCGTGCTGTCGCTCGACCTTGAGTTGCGCGTCGCTGACGGCGAGGACGGGAAGCAGGAGCTGTTCGCGCTCGAAGTGCACTTCGACGCCGTTCCGCGGAACGGGGTGCCCCCCGAGACGGTCGCGATCGCGGTTCGGTCGCCGCTCGAAGTGCTCGCCGTCCCGTTTTTGCGAAGCGGGGACACGAAAATCGTCACCTTTTCCCTTCTGCAGCTGCGACCCCTCCCCGTCGACCTCGTGCCGACACTCATCTACAGCGCTTCTCGCGCGAAAGGCGGCGACGATCTTTCAACCCCAGCTTCGGACAACTCATGGGAAGAGCACGCTGTAAAGCTGCCGACTCTTACACTCGCTGCAGAAGACCTTCTCTTGCCGAACCCCGCGCCCCCGAGCCTGTGGCCGACCGTTGTCCAACGCATCTTGGAAAGCAAAGACGAGACTTGGATCACGTCACGGACGAGTATCCTCGAGAACGCCCGCTCTACCCTCACCGCCGCGTTTGCGGCCTGTGCGGTGCAGACAACTTCGGAGAGTGCCACCTATTTGTTTTCTGCCGCTGGGAGCTCGCATTTGATCATACGGGCCGAGTTTGATCAGGAGGGGCACGTTGCCACTCTCGAACTCGAAACCAACTATCTTGCGCTGCTGTCGGTGGCGGACGAAATGCTGCGCGCTCAAGGCGAAGCTGCTGCGAATGGTTTGCCTCCGACGGCCGGCTGACTGCATTTCCCACTCTCTCCCCGCGTCGTAGCGACCGCTGCCCACGTTTGTTTCCTGCTATCCGCTTGGCTATTGTACCAACTAGACGTCCCGAACCGCCCTTCGGCGCAGTTTTCTCCCCTGCTGCGGGTCCGGTCTTTTTGCCTTTTCCAAGTAACGCGCCGAGCTGACGGACTGAATCGGAGCCTGCTGGCCAATTTGGGCCAACCTGTCCCGGAGTTTGCCGGGGCGCCGTATTCGTGATGAAAATCACCGCAGCGCTACAACAGAATGTCCTGTGACCCGTGCTTCCGGACGGAAGCAAAATCCGGCGGTATTGCAAATAACACAGACCCCCGAATCCTCTTGGTTGTCGGCTGGCCGGTACTGAAATAGAAACGCATCACGCTCCAGGGGCAAGAGCAGAGCGGCTAACCGCAATGCAATCGCCACGCGTCATTAGTTTTGTATCAGCCCCGGTTGTCAGCTATCCTCTGGGTTTCTGGTGTTGTCCATGTTCTCCGGTATTTGTCTTTGCCAACCGTAGGGGGGCGAGGGGTTTCATGCAAGTGCTCATCTATCGCACCGGGAAGGAATCACCTACTGTAGGTTAGCGGGAAAAGAGCCGCTTGGCCTATGTGCCCCCCGGTCACTGGGATACAATGAGCGAAGCCGCCGATGCACAGGCAGCGAAGCTGGCAGCTCGTGTCGGAGGGGGAGAGCTGAAGGTGATCTCGGCCGTGCTGCTGCAGCTGGACGACGTGCGCCGCGACAGGGACGCCGCCGAGAGGAGGATCGGGGTCCTCGAGCAGCGGTTGAAGGGTGCCGACGAGCGCGCTGCAAGGGCGGGACCAGCAGGCAGAAGCGCGCAGGCGGGCGGGGTCCTGCGCAAGGTGGACCAAAACGTGCCCAACCAAAGTGCGCCCGCGAAGCACAAATCCGCGCCGGACGTCCCCGCAGCGCACGAGCTGCGCAGGGACCTGGAACGGTCCGAAAGGTCACTTCGTCAGGTGACGGCCGAGAATGCGGCGCTCACGGCGGAGCTCCACAGAAGCAGCCACGCGCAAGAAGCAAAGGTAAAAGACCTTGAGAGCGCATTGCTTTCCGCACGCGAACGCGTGATTGAACTCGAATCGGAATCCCGGACGCTCAGAACCCTTCCTTCTGAGACTGCAAGTGCCGCTATGCGCTCCGACTACGACCGTCTTGAGCGCGAGCATGCTTCGTTGACGACACAGCTGGAATCAGTACGCAACGCCCGCGAACAAGACCGGGCCTCGCACTTAGAAGAAACCCAGCATCTCCAAAGGACCCTCGCGGCCGAGATGAAGAAGGCGGAAACCTTCGGCAAAAAGGCGCGGCAAAGCGAAGCCGCACTGGAAACCATGCGCAAACAGCACGCCAAAGCGTCGACCGCGTCGGCAGAGGAAGTCGAACGCGCCGCGAGCGAGCGCACTAAAGCGGAGCGCGCCCTGTCCGACGCAGTGGCCAAGCTGCAGAGGGCCACTGGGACCAGGGCGGCGGACCTTGACAAGCTGGTCGCGGCAGTGGAGAACCAAAAAAAGCTGCGCGCCAAAGAAGTGGCCCGCGTGGACCAGGCGGTGGCTGCCACCGAATACGAGCTGGTTGCTTTGAACGACGCGGTCCGGCGGCTGACCGAGGTCGTGCTGAAGATCTCGGACGGCGAGGGGACCCCCGCCGCGCCCCGCGAGTCGGACGCGTCGAGGAGCGACGCCGAGCGGAACTGCTGGAAGATGACGGCGCAGATGAACCAAGCGACCCGCCGGTGCCACGACGTGGCCGGCGCGTGCGCGAAGCATCAGGAAGAGGTTGAGGCCGGGTTGAAGGCCTACGAGGCAAGCGTGTCGCGCGCCCTGAAGGATGACTCGACCAGCCTCGTGGACGACGAGAAGGCGGCGGCCAAGAGGTTCGACGCCGTGGTCGGAGCCCTGTTCGGCATGGTCCGGGCGAGCGCCGGGGTTTGCAGAAAGCCGCTGAACCTGCACGAAAAGCTGGATCTCGACCGTCTGCGCGGCGTTTTCCGCGCTCTGTGGCAGCGCAATTCGACGCTCACCGCAGCAAACGACCGGCTGCGCTCCGACTTGGAAGCCGAAGCCCGCCGCGCCGCCACCGCCGGGGAAGAAGCACAGAAGGCGGTCGCAGAGAGAGCCGAGGTGGTCCAAGCGCTGGAGGCGGCGGAGGCCGTCCAAAAGGAAGTGCTCCCCGAAATCGATCGCCTCGAGTCCGCCAAGGCCGAAGGCGAAGCGGAGATCCGACGACTCGCAGCGCGGGCGGCGCGTCTCGAAGAAGAGCTTGAGAACTGCAACACCGAAGCAGACGTACGCGGCTTCGAAAAGCAGTCCCTCGTAGCACGCGTCCGCGAGGCGGAGGATGAAGCCAAACGGTGGGCCAGCGCCGTCGAGCAGTTCGAGCAGGATCACTTGCGACAGCGAGGCGTCGACGTCGCAGTCCAAGCCGAAGCCACCCCAGCTGAATTGCTTCAGTTGAAGCGCCAACTCGCAGAGGCGTTCGCCGAGAAGGAAAGGGTCGAGGACGACATGAAGTGCTTCGTTGACCAACTCGCCGCGGTGTCACTGAAGCAGAAAGGGCACCAGGCGCTGCTCGACGCGGCTTCGGAGAAATTAGCGGCGAAGGACCGAGAGCTAAGTAAGCACCGAACGCACACTTCAGTAGCTCTTTCGGAGTACCGCCTCCTTCAAAGCCTGGTGTCTTGCCCTGAAGAGTTCAGTCGTATCGATGACAAGTGTGAAGTCGCACGGCACGACCTCGTAGTCGATTTCGAAGCCGTCACGGGGTATCGTATCGTGAAGAACAACAGCACGCCGGTCGAGATGGAAGAAAAGGCAAAAGCCATGGCCGAGTTCGTGAGCAGGCTCTGTGATATCAGCCGAAGGCTGGGAAAGCAGCCAAAGGTTCCAGGGAAAGGAGGCGCCGATAAGTCCCTCTTGACAGCTAGCGGAGCCGCGCCGGTAATCCGAGGAAAAGGAAAACGCGGTAACGTTGCGCCGGAGGTGAGAGCGCTTGATGAGGAGAACTTGCACTTGCGGCACGAGCTGTCGTTGCTAGGCGAAACGCTGGAGGGAGTTCGAAAAGACAGGGATCGGGCAAAACGCGGGTTGCTGGATTCCGAGGATGCGGCAAAGGCACGGGAGGAAGAGACCGCGCGCGTGCGGAGCAAGTTGACGGCGCTCGAGAAAACGTTAGAAGGAGTCGCACAGGACAGAGATGAGGCCGAACGCGGGTTGATCGCCGCTGAGCATACAGCGAAGGTGCTGGAAGAGGAGGCGAGACGTGCTCGTTCCGAGGCTCGTTCACTAGAAGACCGCCTCACGGACGCCAACGATGCCCTGCAAAAGGCCGAACTTCTTGTCCAGGTTACCACGCAGGCTGCACAAGACGACTCGAAGCTTTTGCAAAAGCGGTTGCAGCAGCTCGACGCCGAACGAGACGAGGCGGAGGCCGAGCTGCGTGCGGAGAGGGACCTTCGGCAGTCGATAGAAAGCGACTCGACCCGAGCGCACGAGGAGGCACACCGGCTCCGCCAGCTGTTGAAGCGCGCCGAGCTGGAGAAGGACAGGGCCGTTGAACGGCGCGCGCTGCAGTGCAAAACCGCCAACGCGCTCGAAAAGACTGCATCCGTCACCGTCACGGAGGCCGACCTGCTCCGCCTGCCTACCGGCGACCTGTCGACGGGTGCACGGCGGAAAGAGATGCTGACGAGCTCGGAGCCTCTCCCGTTGCGAGGGGCCGGTTCGAAAGACCGCGCCGCCGCCTCGGCGCGTGCCCCGTCCATCGGAGACGTGTTCGTGACCGACAAAATCGGCCGAAACGCGGGGAACTGGGCCGTGTACTTCGCCACGATCACCAACGTGGTCGGCGACGCCGTCACGTTCGTGCAAGTCGATGGCACGTTCACGCTCGACGAAGTCCGCCGCCTCGTCGAAACGGGGCGCCTGTACTTCCACTCGCACCTCCTGACGTGCGACGAGCTGCAGGCGTGGGTGGCGACGTGGCGGGAAAAAGAGATGGAAGCAGGGCGCCTGCCGGAGCGCCTGTCAAGTCACGTGTCCCAGCGCGAGAGCAGCGAACCGGGGTGTTTGCTAAAGCCACCTGTGCCCTGAGTGGCATGGCCTAACCACTGCCCCCGTCAACGTTGGCTGTCTTACCGGTGCTACCACATTTAATCTGATAGGTCCCACGGTGACGTGACGAGTCACTTATCCTCCGGCGAGGGTGCTAGGAACGAAAACCGCTGCGCAAATAGAGCCATCCACGTTTTTGTATTGTGTGCTACAGAAGCATCGATGCGCGTGTCGTGCATTCTTCTGTTCCCAGAGAAATGCCCTTCACGAGCCCGAGATGATTGGAAACAAACATTTTGATGGGTCTTTCGCCCGAGAACCTAGCTTTGACGAGCTATTGGCACGTCAAAACACCGCAGCGGACTCCATCGGGTTTTCCCCCGGGTTCGCTCCCCATCCCGACATAGTTCACCATCTTTCGGGTCATGACAAGTGTCCTTGACCTCCAATCCCTTTCCATAAATTCGGATCGGGCTGTATGCGATCGTCTCTTACTTCCATGTGTGCTCCTGATGTTGATCTAGATTGTTCTGGTTAGTTTTAAAAATGTACCTTTCCGTTTCCTGCAGCTAGTTGCGTGATCCGTGGGCTGGAGGTGAAGTTAACGAGCACCAACAAGCGGATTCCACGGGGCCGGGGTGGTGCACCGCGTAATCGTATAGCCCGCCAAGCGGCTTCGAGATTTGCTTCGAACTTCGCCGCACTTGTCGTGCGTACGAACAACATGCAAACACTAAAAACAAAGCGTAGTCAACGAGCGACTGCACTACTTGTGCACCAAGATAATCCGACAGTGCTCCCCGTGCGGGGGAAAAGACCCGATGCTTCTTTTTGTCTTTACGCCTATTAACAGCATGCCTGCTCGCGGAGGAGTGGCAGGAGAGATTTGATGATGATGAAAAAGCAATTGAGACCCATAGTTGACCCGCGTACAACGCCTAACAACAACACCAGGAGAGGACCACCCACAAACGAACGGCGAACAAAAAAAGCTGGTGCGCACATGTTAGTCTGCACGGAGTATGAAGAATGACCGGGTTTCGGTGCCGCCGTTGACCGCTGCGAGCGACATGGGTAGGAGGCGAAGCGGGAATGCGGCGAAGGCGTTGCTGCGAGATGGGCACGAGGCTTCCTCTAGCGACGGGGACTTCACGCTTGCCTGCTCGGGTGATAGTATGGAAGCGGACGAGCCGTCATCGGTAACAGAACTGCTCGCGCAGAAGCTTTCCATGCAGGACGTCGTTTTCGTGGAAGTGAAGGCGGAACGAACCCCTTCTCGCCAGTCTTGGAAGATCCCCGCACGCGATTCGGACGAGGAAAGCGACATCTTCTTCTTCATCGACGAAGACACGGAGGCTCTCGACTCGAAGCCGCGAAAGGGGGGAAACTCATTAAACACCAGGCAATCGGCCACCCCTGCGAAGCCGAAGCAGCTGAAGCCGGCCGCCGCCCGCGCCGTCGCGAGCGAGGAGGCGGACGCGCGGCAGGAGCTGGCCGACGACGAGGACATCGAACGTGACTTTCTGGCGGAAGACCTTGCCGAACCCCCGGCCACCACTCCCGCGACAGGTCCGCCAAACTCGGCCGCAACACGAAGTCGGCCAACAGAGTACTCGGCTGGCGGAGAAGCCGGTTCACGAAAGCAGCTATCAGCAGATGACTTGGCTCCTGCAGCAGAGCACGGAGCTGGAAGCAAAAGTCAACTGGCTGCAGAACGGAGGCAACCGCCGACAGAGAGCGCAGCCAGTGCGAAAGTGGTACCGTCACCTGCTACCGGAGAGCTGCCCTTGGATTCGGTTTGGACACCCACATCATCAGTCAGCGACGACGGCGCCGCTGCGCGGCGTTTGGCCTCATCTGCAACCTCTGGTTGGGAATCCAGACCTCGAGCAAGCGCGACGTTGTTCTGCCCGACCGCTGTTATCAATCTGAAAGCCGAAGCCAGCAAAGATCACCGGAAATCAGACAAATCCCCGCCCGAAACTGAACGGTCCGAAGAAGCAGCGCGTTCACAAAAAGAGCGCGAAGCCGCGGGCACAGAGGGAGCCAACAGCAAGTCCGATGGGTTTAGTCTCCGCTCCGACGTTTCTGAGAACGAGTACAAAGCCCCCCGTGGCCGTTCTGTAGTACCGGCGAATGCACATACCCAGCTACTGCAAGCTGACCCTGGGGATTCGCAAGGATTCAGCCTCCTTTCCGACAGCTCCCAGAGTGACGGGGGTCGTCCTGTAGTCCAGGTCCCTGCCGCTGCAGTTGTGAATGCACGTGCCCAGCTTCTTCAAGCCGGCCCTGGGGGTTCGCAGGGGTTTAGCCTCCGCTCCGACAGTTCCCAGAATGACGGCTCGACCCCATATAGCCGTCCTGGAGCCCAGGTACCTGCCGCCGCTGAAGTCGCGAATGCACATACCCAGCTACTGCAAGCCGACCCTGGGGATTCCCAAGGATTCAGCCTCCGCTCTGATAGTTCCCGGAATGATGAGGGCGGTCCCGTAGTCCAGCTTCCTGCCGCTGCAGTTAGGAAGACACGTACCCCGCTACTTCAAGCCGACCCTGGGGGCTTCAGCCTCCGCTCCGACAGTTCCCAGAATGACGGCTCAATTCCCTCTGGCCGTCGTATAGCCCACGTATCTGCCGCCGCTGAAACTGCGAATGCACGCACCCAGCTACTTCAAGCCGACCCTGGGGATTCGCAAGGGTTCAGCCTCCGCTCCGACAGTTCCCAGAATGGCGGCTCGCCCCCCTCTGGCCGTCCTGTAGCCCAGGTATCGGCCGCCGCTGAAGTCGCGAATGTACAGGCCCAGCTACTGCAAGCCGACCCTGGGGATTCGCAAGGATTCAGCCTCCGCTCCGACAGTTCCCAGAATGACGGCTCGCCCCCCTCTGGCGAACCCGCTTTCCGAGCACCTGCCGTTGCCGGTGAAATTGCGGCGAATGGACCTGCCCAGATGCTGCAAGCCGACCGCGGGGATTTGCAAGCGTTCCGCCTCCGCTCCGACAGTTCCCAGAGCGTCGACTCAGCCCCCCGCGAGAATCCTGCGCATACCCCAGTCTTCGGAGAAAGGCGGAGTGTCGGCTGCCCTCCGCCGACGTCGCTCGTTGAAACGAGTGAACCAAGCCGACGGCCCACGGGCCGTGGGTTGGAGGCTCGAGATCTTTGGAAGAACTCCGCGTCGCACCAATCATTGGGCCCGAGCCGGGGTGCCAGTGACAGTTTGGGGGACACGCGAAGTGAGGCAGACCGCGTCGATGCAGCGCCCGCCGCCGAGAGGGGCGGAGCGCGTTTCTTGAGGGGTCCCGACGGCAGTCTCACGCCTGCGATGTCGTATGAGAGCGCCTCGGTCGTGTCGCCTGTTGACACCGCTTCCGCGGAGGCCGTTTTGGGCCAGTTGGCCGACGAGCGCACGCAGCGGACGTCCGTCGAAGAGGAGGAAGACACCAGCCGGTCCCTACTGTGTGACACCATCGTGGCTCGTCTGGAGTCGTTGCTCGACGAAGAAGGCACCAACGCCAGACGGCAGCTCGTGTCGCTGACTGTGCTTTCCGTCACATCCAACGACAGCGACAACTCGCAGCGCAACGGACAGTCGGACGGCAACGGGCAGGACTCCGACGCCAAACACGCGTTTTCGCCGCCCGCTTCCGAGTCGCCCTTCCCGTCGCTCCCCGGCGACAGCCCCGGCAGCCTGCCGGCAGCGCGCGACGGCGCCTCCGAGGGTCCAGGCTCCGACCGTGCGCGGCCTGCCGCCGCCGACCCCGCGCAGCGGAGCGACAGCCCCGGCGGGTCGGAAGGGTTCCGACTCGGTTCGCAGTCCTCGGCCGGCGGTCGGGGGGCAGCGGCGCCCCGCACGCCGCGCGACCAGCCGGGCGCGAGCGACCGCCGGGAGTCCCCGTTTTGCTTGCAGTCGGATCCGAGCGACGGGCAGGAGTCCTCCTTTTGCATAAGGTCGGAGAGCGCCGCATCGGAGGAAAAACCGCAACCTGCTGACACCATCGTGCCAGACACCACCGGGGAGAATTTGGTGCTTCGAGCATTCGAAGATGACTGGGAAGCAACGAGGAAGGCAGTGGAAGAGTCGGCGTGGGAGGATGGGAATCGGCTGTTCATGCAGGTGCAGATCACCTGCGCGGACTTCACGGAAGACGATAAGCGGGAAGACCTGCTGTGCGAGGAGAGCATGGCCCGGTCGCGGGTTGTCTTGCTTTCAATGTGGAAGCGCGATGCACTCCAGCAGGAGCAGGATGACAAAGCGGAAGACGCGGCGGCGGCAAGCGGCAGCATCGCTGCTTCCGTCGAAAAGCACGCCGTTGATCCAGTAGCAGCACCAGCTTGCAGTGACGCGGCACCGGCTTCGCGAGACAGCCGTACCAGTGACACCCCAGCCGACTCATCGACCAACCTGCCGTCACCAGCAGAAAGATCCAACCATGCTGCTGATTCCATAGAAAACCAAAACGCTGACACACTCGTCCAACCAGCCCCCCCAGTGAGCAGCACTGAGCGTCCCAGTGACCCCCCGGCCGGCTCGCCCGCCGGCCAATCACCGGTTGGAAGACCCGGCCTGGCCGCTTCCGTCGGAAAGCACAACGGTGTCGCATTAGCTGTGCCCGCTTCTCCAGCAGGCAGCAGCGAGCCAATGGCCTCGCGAGACAGCCGCACTAGCGACCCTCCAGCCGGCTCGCCCGCCAGCCAAGCAACTGTTGAAGTTGTGCACCATGCCGCAGACGCTGATGACTCTTCGGATAAAGGCGCCCGGCCCGGAGATCATCCGCCGACCGGGCGAATCAACGACGCAACAGTTTCTGTCGGAAGGCACGCCGTCGGCTCCTCGCCCAACATCGACTCACCGGCCTCAAGTATCAGCCCCGCACGCGACGCTGCCAGCACGCCGCTGGCAGCAGGGGACTCGCCGCCAATGCAGCGGCAGGCGGAGCGAAGCCCGGCGAAAACAGCACAGGCAGTGGACACGCTGCAGACACCCACCGCGACCCGCACGCCGACGGCGGCCCGAAGCGATGGCCTTGCGACTGGGGTTCCAGCAGGCGCCGTGAGGACCGGCGCTGCGGCCGATTCCACCGAAAAGCGTGCCGAGACGTCCGCAGCTTCGATGCCGCCCGGCGCCTTCGTCCCGAGCGACCCGCGGCCGGGCGAGGCCCCGGATGCTCCCGAAAAACGCATCGTCGGCTCCTCGCCCGACATCGGCCCACCGGCCTCCAGTGACAGCCCCGCACGCGACGCCGCTAGCACAGCAGGAGACTCGCCGTCAATGCAGCAGCAGGCGGTGCTAAGCCCGGCAGGAACAACACAGGCTGTACCCAACATGCTGAAACAAACTCCCGCAGCGACATGCACTGCGGCCGGTTCCACCGAAAAGCGTGCCGAGATGCCTGCGGCTCCGGCGCCGCCCAGGGCCTTCATCCCAAGTGATTCGCGCCCGATCGAGTCACCTGATGCTCCCGAAAACCGTGCCGTCGGCTCGGAATTGCCCAACAGCAGCAGCGGCAGCGGCAGGGGTGCGTCCGGCGGCGGCAGAGACAGACGACGTGTGGGCGCCGCGCTCGCGGTCAGCGCGCTGGCCGCGCCGTGCGTCCCCTCCTTTCCTTCGCCGTCCCGCGTGATCTTCTCCGAGTCCGCTTCGATGGCGACCGCCGCCGTGGCGACGGTCGCTGTGGCGGCGCACGCCTGCGGGCAGCCGCCTCGGCCGTATCACCACCGCGCCGACACCTCTCCAACCGCCTGGCGCGGCGCCGCATGGTCCCCCGCGAACCCAGCGCGCAGCCGCACGGACGAAGCAGCACTTCCGCCGCCCGCAGCGGCGCTGGCCTGCCGCGATGGCAGTGCAGCGTCGCCGCCGCCGTCCTCGGTCGGGTGCGGGGGGCCGGGCGTGCATCCGGCGCTTGCGGGCCCGGGGAGGCCGCGGCCGGGCGGCACGGGGGGTTACCAGGTCATCCGCTTGGACCGGCGGAACGCCGGCGAGCCGCCGGGCGATTGCGATCGGGCGAAGCGGTCGCCGAACGCGTCGAGCACATCGCCGTGCGGGCTGACCATGACGAGCGCGTGTTCGTCACGGTGCAGTGTGCTCGACGAGGCGCGCGACCACCACGCGCACTCAATCCGTGGCTTCAGCTCCAGCTCGTTGGCGAGTGGACCGGTTGACGCCGTGCATGGTGATACACACCCCGCAGGCGACGCAAAACCCGGGAGTAGTAGAGCGGTTCACTGGTCAAGCGACGTGGCGGGCACGCGGCGCGCGAGAGGAGAAGTCCGCCGGGCGGCCGCCCGCGCTGTGCAGAGCGCCTGGCGCCGGAGCTCCGCCGCCGCCGAACTGCAGCGGCGGGTCGCCGGCCGCGCGGCGGCGCGCCTCGTCGGCGAGGAGCGGCAGCTGCACGCGCACGCGGCGCTGCTGCTCCAAGCGTGGGCCCGCGGTTGGCTGGCGAGGCGGCGCGCCCGGGCAGCCGCGGCTCGGTACACTGACACCCAGCGCACTGACGCTCCATCCGCGCAAGCCGCGTGGGCAATCGAACGAGAGGCCCGGTACATGGACACCCAGCGCATGCACGCGTCGTCCGCGCAAGCCGTATGGATCCTCGAACAGGAGGCCCGGCGCAATGACACCCAGCGCACTCACGTGTCATCCGCGCAAGCCGCGTGGGCCGTCGACCGGTACAACGATACCCAGCGCACGCACGCGTCATCCGCGCAAGCCGCGTGGCCACTCGAACAGGAGGCCCGGCGTAGAGAGTACCAGCGCTCATACAATGACACCCAGCGCACGCACGCGTCATCCGGTAACAATACCCAGCGCACCCACGTGTCGTCCGCGCAAGCCGCGTGGGCCCTCGAACAGGAGGCCCGGCGGCTCCGCGCGGAGCGCCGGAGCCTGCAAGAGACCGTGCTCTACCTCCGCATGGAAAACCAGCTCGAATCCGGGCGGTCCGACGCTCTGCACGGCGACCTGGTTCGGGCGAAGACCCGCCTCGCGCTGATCGACCGCGAAGTCTCCCGAACCCGGCCGCGCAGTCCGTACGCGTCCTACGGAAGCCACGACGGCCTGTCCAGCGTGGCAGACCCCCACGCTGACCCGCTCGACCGCGCTACCACGGCTGCGGTAGCGCGGTCTCTTGACGACAGGAGGGCGGCAGCAGGAAATCGGGAAGGCGAACACCGGTATTACAACTACCCGAACGACCGCGTGGATAGCGCAGAGTACCTGGCAGTTGGGTCCAGCGTGGCAGACCCCCACGCCGATCCGTACGACCGTGCTTCCACGGCTGCGGTAGCGCGGTCGCTCGACAGGAGGGCGGCAGCAGGAAACCGGGAAGGCGAACACCGGTATTACTACCCGAACGGCCGCGTGGATGGCGCAGGGTTCCCGCCCGCTGAGTACCTGGCAGCTGGGTCCGGCGCGCGAAGCGGTGGAAGGGCGTGTCGGGCGGACCCAAACCTGGGGTTTGAAGAGCATCCGGGTGCGGGTGTGCATCCGAGTCAAAGCGAGCGGCCGGAGGCCCCGCGTGCTCTGCCGATGGAACAGGCCGCGAGCCCGCCGGAGTCATGCCGGCGGGGGCCGTGGCGGGCCGGGTCCGCCGCGGCCAGCAGCGGTGCCGCGGCGCAGACGGATTTGGACCACGCGCTGGAAAGGGCGGCGTCGGCCACGCCGTACCGCATGCCGCCGCCGGTACGAGACCCGTCGGACCCGCCGTCCCCGGGACCGGCTCGAATCTGCTCCTCCGACGGCCCAGGGTGCCCGACCGATGACGAACGGGCAGAGACCACCCCCTCCCCCAGCTCGGACTCTCTCGCCGTGGCGCCGTCTGTCAAACCAGACGAGGATCGCTGCGCCTCCTCCACGAGCGTTCCATCTCCCGATCCGTCTTACCGGCTGGCCGTGGCTGTCCGCGACAACGCCCCGGCTTGCGATCGAGAAGTGGCCCCCGCAGCTTCTTCCGGGTCCCACCGACAGAAGAGAAACCTTGGCTTCGTGTGCGAGCTTGTCCCGCAAGGTGTCGACGATCGGTTCGACGTCGTTCACAGGCGAACTGTTTCAGAAAGGAAGCGGGGTTCTCTAGAACGAGAAGAGGCCTCCTGGGTGCAGGGAGGGCACAGGGCCCTGCGGCTCGAGAGGAAGAGGAGGGAAATAAGTCGGGATAGGGAGGCGTTGCGGAGGGAGGCAGAGGCGGTTGAAGGGGAGATGAGGGGGCCAGAGAGGCTGTACGCGACTGGGGACTGGGGGAACGAGAATACGGCGCTCTTGCTGCGGGCGCTGGTGCACGATGGTGATCGGAGGGACCATGAATTGCGTGCGGCGCTTGCGTCGATTCAACAGACGCACAAGCATCTTGCATCCGCGTTTTACTCTCACCATCCCCAGCCTGTTTTGGTGTCCACGAGGCGCACTGCCGCGTCGTCGTCGTTGGCATCCACACCACCCGATCGCAAGCCTTCCCGCTCCTGCTTGCATCCGTACCAGACTCCAGTTTCCACCTCCGCGAGAACGTCCCCTGCGGCGGCGAAGCCACGCGCGAAGTCCAAACTCCAGCTTTCCGCCCGACAAGCTGCAGAGGCGATTCTCTACCCCGACGACCCGCGCCACCGACCGCGCCACGCTTGGAGCTGACAGGCAGGACGCACGATACGGCTCTGCACGTTGGTATTTCCGCATGCTCACCAGACACAGGCGCCATGCATCCGTCCCGCCATCTTCAGCTTGTTATAGTGTCTGCTGTATCTTCGTCGTAGGCAATCATACCCGCTTGGAGCTGACAGTCAGGGGCGCACGCTACGGACTGCACGTTAGTATTTGTTCTAGTGTCTGCTGCGTCGTTGTCGTAGGCATCCGTTCATGCTTGAAGCTGACGGACTTTTGCACATCAGTATCTCCGGATGCCCACCAGAAACAAGCGTCTTGTACACGTCCCACCATCTTCAGCCTGTTTTAGTGTCCACTAGGCGCACTGCTCCGTGTGCACACCACCCGGTCGCAGCCTTCTTGCCCCGCTTGCACTCATACCAGGCTCCAGTTTCCACCTCTCTGCAAGGGCGCCCCTAAGCCGCAGGACCCGCACCACCGACCACGCCACGCCGGAGCGAGTGACAGGCGGAGGTGCACGCCAGGACTTCTTGCACGTCGGTGTTTCCGGAGGCCACCAGAAACAGGCGTCTTGCACTGCGGCGTCTTCGTTGTCGGCATCCAGGCTCGGTCTCGTCTAGTTTCAACTGATATCTCAAAGTGATGAACATCACGACCGGACCGCAACGGGTTGTCCAAGGTGATGCACCAACGAAAGTGCTGTTAAGCTCCAGCTTCTGAGGCTGACTCTACCGTGTAGGAGGGAGGGAGGGGAGGGTTAAGTTCTGCGCTGCAATGTCCCGTTTCTGCGGGCGTTCCGGTCAGAACAAGCGCGTGCGCCAGAGGTTCGCTCTCGCTGCATGGAGGTCGTCACGTGTCAAGTGGGCGCCCCCTGGGCGTAAACGTTGCCTCTGTGAAGCAGGCTTTCCGCGGCTCGAGTATTTCCGCCACTTTTCCCGCCCGCCTAAATATAATAATCTGGCTGAGCCTGAGAAAGCCGACCAGAGCTCAATTTGTCGAGGCCATCGCAATGGCCCGCGAAGCACACGTTGTTGTACATGAATCCTGTAGCTCGCTTCCCTAGGCTAGCTTCAACACTGGAAATCCATGAAAGGATTGTTTGAGATTCCAGCTCCGCTGTGCGGAACCAGGACAGCATGTACGGGCGTAGCTGATCGATTACACGAATTCTATACACGTCATGAGGCGAGTGAGCACGTACGAACTAGCTCTGCGCATTCGCGGCATGTTCAATCAATATTGCGCTCAAGGATTCCGTGGAGTGACTGCCGTCGCCCGTTGGGATTGGAACCGCACCCCAACGTTGTCCGTCTCCGGCTTGGTTTCGTACGCTCGTCTTTCCCATTTTTAACCAGTATTCTTCGCTTGTTCACGCCTTTCCCCCCTACATCAACAAGCAAGCCTGGCGTTCGAGATTTTTGCGTTTTCCGCCTAAAAAGTACACTGACGCCCCTCAGACGAGAAAGACAAACCCGAACTGAAAGGCCTTCCCAACTGACAGCGACCACTGAAACCGCGTTTGCACACCCTTGCCCGCCTCAACGATCAATCGGTGGCTCCAAAGTACCGGCGTTTTAAAACCCGAAACAGTCTTGGAAAACACGCTGCATGCGGCTGACGAAGCCGACGGCGATCGTCGGCACACCGGCGGCATTGAGTCCGAAACTCGACGTGGACGGGCAAGTGCGGTCATCTACCAGGCAGGCTACCGAATCGGGCGCCGAATCATCTGGTGATTCCTCGGCCTCGTCAGACTGCACAGCGGACGTGAAGCGCGCACCGGAGACGAACAGTACGCGGGGCAACCGAAGCACGACACGACGCGTGCAAAGAGGTAGTCTGTAGCGGCTTGCGCAGTCTATCGTCACAAATCGTCGCTGCCTATCAAGTGCAAACCAGGCAGGCTACTCCCCGCCCGCCTTGAAAAAAAGCAAAGAACAAAAAAAGGAGCGAAGTCGGTCATGGGCCCTACGGGGACTCATGACGGCCATGGAGCATCGCCGGGGAGAGCCTTCGGGGAGCCGGAGAGGATGAAACCGGCGCAGATCGCGGCGGCGGCGTACGAAGCGGAGAAGCAGCGCCTCGTCGAGAAGTACAGGAGGAAGCGCGAGGTGCTCGAGTCGCGGGGCGTCTTCGACCGGAACGTGAACACGATCCGCGCGGAGAATATGCTGCTCGCGGCGCTCGGGAAGATGAAGATGAAGACGATCGCGCTGCGGGCCGCGAAGCAAGCCGCGGGGAAGGACGCCGACGCAGCCCACGCCATGGGGGGGCCGTCGCTGGCGGCGGACCGCGCCGCCGTCAGCGCAACCATCGACTACTCGAGGAAGCCGAATTCGCTGGCGTCTCGGCTCGAGGTGGACTTAAACAACGCGTACACCACCGGCGTGCAGGAGATGACGGTGCGGGAGACCGACCGCAGGAAGAAGAACCGCTCGGCTCTCATCAAAAGAGGGTTCGTCGCAACCAAGCGCTGGCCGGGGAAGGAAGCCATCGCCGCCGACCCGAAGGATACCGCGGGTGCGAACCCCTTCGAAGACGACCGCCCCAGCGCCAACAACAACAGCAACAACGACGGCGCCGAGAGCCAGCCGCCCGCCGACGCGAATGGAGCGCGCTACTTCAACAGCGGCACCGGCACCGAAACCCCCGACCAGCAGGCCGAAGGCACCCGGCACCCCGCGGGCCCGCCCGCGTTCTCGCGGAAGCGGCCGGCCCAGGACCTGTCGCCGGTGGCGGCGCCGGCGGCGCCGAAGCACCGGGGCGGGAGCGTCCGCGCGGTGCGGTCGCCGCTGTCGCCGCTGAGCCCGCTGTCGCCGGGGCAGGCGCGGGGCGAGGCCGGCGGCGGCGTCGCGTTCTCGACCGCGGACTGGCTGCAGAAGCAGTGGGAGCACGTCGTGCGCACCGGCCGCCCGCCGGACGGCGACCAAGCGTCCGTCCACGCGAACAAGCAAAAAAATGGTGTGGCGCTTTGTTTTGTTTTTGCATAAGCGCCAGCTTGGGGAAGGAAGGAAATGCTCGGCGAAGCTGCCAGACAAAGAACCGACGGATCCCAAGTGCTGTAACCACCGACAACACGTGTTGAACGGACGTGAGGTCATGCGGGTCTGCACGACAGGGAAAAAATGTCGAGTGAAAAAAACAATACACCCAGTGGTGTAAGTGAAGACCAAACTGTGGCAATTGTTATGGCGGCGATGACATTTCCAACTGACGCCGTGCAGAAATTTCCCTCATCGAACACACTCGGAAACGTGCTAATTCCAACAGCGCAGGCTGTGGTGAAGAATTCTTGAGCAAAGCGCGCGGCATATAGTGAGTGAACCTGATCGTTAAGCTAATCTCCTCCCAAGCACGCTGCCAGCGTTCTCTTTCGAGTTTGCAATCAACTGTTGTGGAAAATGCCTAGACACCCCTTCTTTCGCGAGATTAGCGTTTCATGCAGCACGCTGCCAACCACGAATTGTTAGTACCAATAATGTATCGCTACCTCAAAAAAGCAGCCTGCAGCGCCACAGCAGGCGCGTCGGCTGTCGGCGCCGTTGAAGACGAAGAACATCATTCGCACTCGACGTGGGTCCGGCACGCCGCGATGCTCAGCGTGGAGCGGATGCTGGTGTCGCCGTCGCTGATCGACGTCGTCGATCCCGATTTCATGAAGAGCGCGCAGAAGAAGGACGCCGGCGGCTGTCCCGCCAATGCCGATGTCAAATTGTTAGAGGCTCAAGGGTTTGCCACCTCCCCTTTTCTTTTCCCCAACTTCCCTCCCCCACCTCTGACAAACCAGACTCACACCGCTGCCCTGTCTGCACACACTCAGGTCCCGCGCTGATGATGGTTCGCCTTATGTGTTCTTGGTTTAAAGAAGCAACCCGCAGTAGTGTGGCGTTTGAGCACACATTCATTCCAAGCACGTTCTTGCAAATCCCCCCCCCTCTCCATCGCACTCTTTCCTTCCTCTCGCTCTCTCGTTCTGAGCTAGTTTCAGTTGCGCGCCTTCGGCGTGTGTAAGAGAATTTGGCTACCCTTCAGCAACGACAGGCAATCGACGACGTTTCGCGCTTATCCGGCATCCCTGCGTGATTCGTTGGCAGCCTTCCCTACCGCGGAGACCCACTGTGAAAACGGCGCTGCGTGCAGAATACCCAAGCTCCTTTCCCAGGACCAACCTGATAGCGGTCGAAACCGAATGCAGGTTACACTGGCAGTACGGGAAGTTGTGAACAACGGGAGCAAAGTGGTGCCCCGACAAGTTTTTTTTGTATAAGCACCTGCTTTGTAGGAAATATTTGAGGAGGCTGCCAGCTGCAAAAGATCAAAGGAGGTAAATGTGCTGTAGCCCACACGAAACACAGGGGAATCTGGGTTCAGTGGCGGGCGTAAGCAAGGAAAGATCCCGTCTTTCCGTCAAAAAGAGACGGTCAGACGGTACCAAGAAGACAGACAGTCACCTACTGCGGCACCATACTGAGGAGGGCCTACCGCAAGTAAGGCATGTGGACAATGGCCGAAACCACCAATGACCAACTAAGGTACCCACCGATCCTCTTACCTCGTGTAACCACCACTCTTACGACACTCAGAGCACAAAGGATATCTTCCCATATAACGACGAAGGTCACCCGGAGACTTTAAAACCCCGGAGTTTCAAGCGAACTTTCACTCTAAAAAAAAGAAAGTTGAGCGTTCGCCGCCGTCTTTCACTGCCAACAACGTACTCGCAGGCAGGACACGCGCGTGGCACACCGATGCCAGAATAAAGAGGAGCTTCTCCAGCAGAAGCACGCAGTGCACGCGAACATGAAGTTGCACGAGCTGTCGGATGCAAGCTTGGGCATCCGAGGCGCGGAGACGAAGGACCATGCAGGCGTGGACTACGTTGTCTCGCAACACGTGTCGAAGGAGGCGGGCAACAGCGTGCTCGACGATGAGAACCTGAAGCACCAAATGGAGACGTTGCATGTGCTCGAGAGCACAGTCGGGTTCCTGTGCAAGCAGGTCGCGCTGCGCACGGCGGGACAGACCACCGACATGCCGACCGCGCGCGTCGTGAGGAACCTGATGATCCAATCGCTGTACTCCCTCGCCCACGCAGTAGACACCAGCGACGGGTTCAGCGCGTTGTTCAAACGAGAAGCCGCGCAGAGCTCGCCGCTCTCGGCGGGGGAGCAGGACACGCTGCTCCTCAGCGAAGGGGAGTACGGCGCGATACTGAAGCACAAGCTTGCCCTGCTCCGGACGTGGTCGAAGGGGGTCGAAGTGCTCCTCACGTGGGACCTGGCCCTGGGCTCGCCGTACAATTCGGCGGAGGACGCGCACCTGCGCGAGTTCTCTGTGTACTACTCTGGGCTGCGGCTGCGCCTGAAGCAGCGGACGGAGGACCTGATGAAGAAGTGGCGCGGCAACCGGCTCCGGCACGTCGCCGACGGCGCCATGGTCGCGGCCGCCCGGGCCGAGATGACCGGGTTCGAGACGCGGCTGACCGACAAGCGGAGCAAGCAGGCCGCGGCGCGGAAGCAGAAGATCGCCGACGCGCTCGCCAAGTTCGTCGTAGGCGGCGACGAGTCGGCGACTGCCGAAGTGGTCCGCGGGTTCATGGAGAAGTACGGCTTCGTGCCTTCGGGCCCCAGCGGGGGGATGAAGGTGCTGTCCAGCCTGCAGCAGACCTTGCAAGCCACCGTGGCGCCCCGTCTGCGGAAAGCCACGGCCTTGCCATCATCAAAAGAGAACCAGTCTTCCACCACTCTTCCACACAAGACCGAGCACTCCGGCGAAGTCCCGAAACCGGCTGCGACTCGGGTTGCCACCTACATCACTACCCAGCGGACGACCCGTGCACACACCGCAAAAAGTGAAGACACGTGCTTGGACGATCGCCTGCAGAAAGCGAAGGTCGCCGGATCTCCGTTTTCGAAGGGCACCGTGCTCGCTGTGGTGGAGGAGGACGACCACTGGGTCAAGCTGAGGGACAGCGGGCTGTACCTGCAGAGGAAGACGCTGCGCAGGATAGCGGACACTGCAGGGGAAATCTTGCAGCACAGCGCGGACAACGAGGCCATGCAACGGGCTGTGGGTGGAGCGGCCGAAGCGAGGACAAGGCAAAGGGCCCTCCTCATGAACCACACGGTATCCGTGTTCGAGAAGTACATGCGGCTTTTGTCGAAGCCGAAGCAGAAGGACTTCGTCGCGCACGCGAAGACTTTCCTCGCAACGCCGGCCCGGCCGGAGGAGGAGTCGAAGTTGAACCGGCTGCTGCTGTGCGATAGTTCGTCGGAAAGCGACGAAGACGACGAGGTCCGGGTCCGCCGGCAGGTCGAAGACAAAGTGAAGAAGAGCAACGACGCCGTCATGTGCGACCTGCTGTTCAAACGCTACGCGAAGCAGGCAGCCGAGCAGACCTTCGCCGCGCGCTCGATCCGGAAGAAGATCGTCGAAGCCTCCAGCGTCTGGGACGGTGACGTCCACGAGAAGATCTTCGGCGCGCAGCGCGTGACATACGTCGTCAAGCAGCAGGCCTCCGTCGCCTCCGACCCGCCCACCCACACCGCCACCGCGAATGTCCAGGAAGCCGCAGTACCACCCGGCGAAGGCGAAGGCGAAGAATACACCGAGATAGACCTCGACTTGTCGTCGTCGGAAGACGGCGACATCCTTCGGGGATCGCTTGATAGCGACGCGCTGGGGAGGCTCATGACGAAGCTGGACATGGCGCTGACCACGTTCAGGTGGCCGCCTGCGGCTCGAAACGAGTTGACCGCCAGGTACTCGCGACTCTCCCCTGTTGAGGTGAAGACACGGTGCGACCTGTGGAAAACCGCGCAGACGGTCCACCACAAGCGCGAGAAGGTGCTCGGCTCGCTCCTGCGCGAGCTGAGCGACAACCCGTCGGTCGTCGACGAGCCGCACCGGACGGGCGCCGCGTGCCAGCGCTTCGTCGATTTGAGCAAACGGCTCGACCAAGCGGCTGCTGCCATCGCGAGGGGCTGTCCCGGTGACTTGTTCACCTTTGACGGGGCTCCTGTGGGAGACAAAATCAACGCCGACTTCGACGCGCTCCGCGCGGCGATCGAAAAAGCGAAGGGCGCCCCCGTGACTGCTGTCATGGAGTCGTACTTCGCCAACGCCGGCAGGGAGCACAACCCACTGGCTGCTGTCGCTATGGCGGTTCCCGACCACAAGTGATGCGACGAGAACGCCGACACCCCAAGGGATACATCCGAGGCTCAATTCGCGCACAATAGTTCAAACTACCGCGCTCAGAGCATCATGAAAGGTGGTACCGTCTCATGTCGACGACAAGTTTTGGCAAGTTCTTTTTGATCGAGAACATGCCTCTTGCTCCAGCCTTAAAAACGGCAGGCACCAGCAGGATGTCAAATGACGACTGGCTGCCCCTTTCCACCCCCCCCTCCTCTCTGATCTGAGTTGACTGTTACTCGCGACTCGCCCCTGATGAAGTGAAGATGCGGTGCGACCTGCGGGAAACCGCGCAGACGGTCTACCACAAGCGCGAGAAGGTGCTCGGCTCGCTCCTGCGAGCTGAGCGACAACCCGTCGGTCGTCGACGAGCCGCACCGGACGGGCGCCGCGTGCCAGCGCTTCGTCGACCTGAGCAAACGGCTCGACCAAGCGGCTGCCGCCACCGCGAAGCTGAGCGACTCCACCGACCGCGGGCCGCGTCCGCGCTGCCGCCCATCCCGAGCGAACTGCTCCTCCTCCGTCTCATCGACGTCTTCCCTGCGAAGGTTGGCCGGCACGAGGGGCCGTCCCGGTGACTTGTTCACCTTTGCCGGGGCTCCTGTGGGAGACAAGATCAACGCCGACTTCGATGCGCTCCGCGCGGCGATCGAAAAGCGAAGGGCGCCCCCGTGACCGCTGTCATGGAGTCGTACTTCGCCAACGCCGGCAGGAGCACAACCCGCTGGCCGCGGTCGCTATGGCGGTCCCCGACCACACATGATGCGACGAGAACGCCGTTCCTCCGGCGGCATTGCCTGTGCTCAAGTAGCATGAGTGGTCCTGGCTGTGACGAGCTACGAACAGCCGCCTGACACGCAAGTTCCGCGCTGGTGATGGTCCGCCTTATGTCCGCGGCGAAAAGGGCCGAAACACGGTGCAGACGGAACCAGTGTTGAGTACATATCTATTCTACGCCCGCCTGATTCAGTGTGTCCCCCGGGGAAGGCGAGCAGCAGCGAAGCGCCTCAGCCATAGTTCCTGCTACCGGGGCTGTGCCGTGTGAGAGGCTCTACCGAAGGTCAAGAGATCGAGGGTTGTGAACCTTCCGAATATTCAATGGGAAGTCGAGGCACTTGCCCACCGCTCCAGTCAATGAATCCTTTGAAGGCACCACCGCCGAAGAAGTTTCCGCCAAGCGGGGCACGCTATAGCAAGCAGCATGTCGGGTGCCACATTCTTTTTGCGGTAGTGCTCAGCCCGAAGCATTCTTTGGGGCACATCAAGATAATCAAGATAATGAAGCCATTGCGCCAGAGTCCTGTTGGCCGTTGCATCGGGCCAACGTTGCAACGAGAAGGCTTCCCGAAAATGGAACCTGCCGCGCGCAAGTCCGGAGAAAACAGCAAACAAGCATTTACACGAAACCACACCCGCATTCGTATCCGTCTTTCCCCATCCCAGCCCGTTAAAGCGGTTCAACACATTTCGGATTGTTTGCTTCGACTACTCTTCTGAACTCGGATCCTTGGTGAAGCTGCCCTCGGCAAGCCCACGCGATAGACTCGGATGAACAGTGCTCCGCGCCGTAGCGACAGCGAACACCACGAGCTTGCAAACGATGGCCATCTGTGCTCCGCCTAGATCTCTTCGCGCGGGGATCGGTAGGGGCAGCAGGAACCTCTTGCTGTCTAATTCGTGTGTTGCACACGCGACGACAGTCGTTCATGCCCAATATTCTAAGACCGAGACACCGGTGCCAAGCATTTCAAGTTTGGATTGGCAGATCATTCGCTCCGCCAGGAGGAACGTGAGACACGCACTGAGCAATCGGTGTTATCCGTTCCGCCGGCGCAGACCGAGCGCAGTCATCATGCATGTCCTGACCGCGTACCAGGGCAAGCCGGCCAGCTCGGGTCCTGCAGAAGATCCCGCCGGCATGAGCCCCGACGAGGCTAAAGGTGTCGATCTGCAAGCATTTGCTTCTTCTGCAGACATCGCGCCGCCGACTCGTGAGAGGAAGGACTCCGAGCACGAAAACGATGCTGGTGCCGAAAGCAACGGTTCACTTCTCGCCGAAGACTTGCTGGAACCAGCACCAGCAAAAAATGAAAACCCTCGCAACGACTAGCGGTGTGCATTCGCCCCGTTTTGCACTGCACGCCACGCCTGCTCTTGGCAGCGAAGAGCTTGTCGCGATGAGCCAAGTGCAGATTCCGTTGATCACATGCGCACCTACGTCAGTTTCCGCTGGTGCGGCCGACTTCGACTCCCGATGAATGAGAATACCCAGACAGGAATTCGGGCGTGAAGGGGCGGGGGAGGGTGGGAGGGGGCCGCAATAAGGGGCGGATCCGAAGCTCGACAACGGAGAGCTGACAGCGCTTCGCCTCTCTGCCGCCCAAATGGAGGTCAAGAAGGCGGAGCGGGCAGCGGACATCTTTTTGTTCATCCTGCCGCAGAAGGAGCTGGAGAACACGCCGAGCCGGAAGGCAGGCGTCAGTGCTGAGGTGGAAGCCGAGCAGCGCGCAGTAGGATGCGAGCTTATTATGGATACCGGCGTGCTTCTGTCGCTCCCGATGATCTGCATGTCCCGGGCGCAGGTGCTCCTCCACAGGTTCTTCTACCGCCGGTCGCTGACCGAGTTCGACGTGAGAGCCGTCGCCGTGGCAGTTCTCTTCCTCGCAACCAAACTCGAAGAATCCCCGACGAAACTTCGGCAGGTAATCCTCACCTACCAACGAGTCGCACTGCGACGAGCCGGGTACGAGAGCCCCAGCGCGGACCTCCCCAGCATCGACGTCGGCTCAGGCGCGTACTTCACCGTCAAGGTACGATCACCCCCAGCCCCCACCCTTTTCCAGTTCAGTACTCAACCACCTGGGCACGGTCGCTCTGCGGGGTCTTTTTGCAGATTGCCGCTGCTGAACGAAGACAAGAGCGTTTATGTAAGCTGTGCCTCCCCTGCTGTTTTCAGCTTATTGCTCAGGCATGTTTGCAAGGGCTGTCCCTCGAAGCGCTTGCCATTCGGTGACGCGTTGCCTCGAATGTCTACCCAACTCTTGCCGAAGCACGCCGGTAGACGGCATATCAATCCGAAGGCCCCACCCATTGGAGGAGGCAACTTGAATAACCGAAACGAAGCCATCATGTAGAACCATAGATCAAAGACGGGGGGTGTTTGTAGTTGGGAGTGATGCACGTGGAGTTCTTCTCGCTCGCCTTCGCGATCTGCATTTGCCACAGACATATGCATCGGTTGGAAACCGTGTCAGCTACCCGAGGAGAGAAAGATATGCCCATCTCCTCAGCCCGTACAATCCACTTTTCACAGGACGCGATCATAGAAGTCGAGCGGACGGCACTGCTGGAGCTCTCGTTTCTGATGTTCGTAGAGCATCCCCACAAGGTATGTCCTCCAACGTTCTTTCACTGAACTCGTCCTCCAAAACCGACGGCAGCAGCACGTAATAAACAATGCGGTTGTGTGCAGGCACACCCGCATTCTTTATGCGAAAAAGAGCTTCATGCGAAGCGCAAACGTACCGGGTCAAAGTATACGTCGCTTTTTGCGACGCATACGAAATCTGTACTTATCCTTGACGATATTGGATGTGAATGAGAGTCTGTGGTGGGCCCTTCAATACATAGCGCGAATGTTAGTCATAAGTGAGACGGTGTGACACAGATCAATCTTTTGCTGGTGCCTGCAACAAAGGGAAGCTGCCGCCGACAAATGAAGGAACCTTTTCTCTCTCTCCTAGCAGCACTTGTACACTCACTCCCCTGCTCCCGGTATGGTAGCTCGACGAGGAGTGGGACACTCACCCTTGTGGATACAACAGACTTCACGTTCTGGGCCCAAGCAGCTTGCACCACATTCCGGGTATCCTTGAAACGCCACGTGACTGCCCAACGCGTAGGGGTTACATCAAAACCACCAACTTCGCTTTTATTCGAGACTGGAGGTCCTATGGACATGCAATGTGAATAGCCTCTATTCGAGCCAAAACCCCCACTTTTCTCTACACTCAAAAGTGTATTGTTTTTTTGGAGCTGGGGGATGTGCAATGCTAGCTTTTTTTTCCCCTGCCAAAATGCAAACGGGTGGCAGAGTGAGCGGGCGTCGGCCTT
This sequence comes from Diplonema papillatum, assembly GCA_030068145.1. Classification (NCBI taxonomy): domain Eukaryota; phylum Euglenozoa; class Diplonemea; order Diplonemida; family Diplonemidae; genus Diplonema; species Diplonema papillatum. Next base: position 65,975 of record JAPJBO010000262.1, read on the forward strand.
CAGGCCGGTAGGCCCGGGTTCGAATCCCGCCCTTGACATTTTTCCGGTCGAAGATTGTTTTCGAGGTTTGTTGCGTTTCGGGGTCAAATGTGCCCGAAAATTGCGTTTTTGGCGGAGTTTCTCAGTATTTTTCAGCGGTATTTGGGTCACCCCGGGAAACGGAGTCGGGCGGCCGAGCTTGCCATCACAGGCCAAACTTGCTACGAGAACCGAACTTTGCTTCACCAGAACTCAGCTTCGCGCGAACTTTGCTTCGTCCGAACTCAGCTGCGCCCGAACTTTGCTTCACCAGAATTTAGCATCGCCCGAACTTTGCAGCGCCCGAACTTTGCTTCGCCAGAACTTAGCTTCGCCCGAGCGTTGCTTCGCCCGAACTCAGCTGCACCCGAACTTTGCTTCACCAGAACTTAGCTCCGCCCGAACTTAGCATCACTCGAACTTATTATCGTCCGAACTGAGCTTCACCAGAACTTAGCTGCGCCCGAACTTTGCTTCGCCGGGGGGCGGCGGGGGGGGCGCCCACCCGGGTACCAGCGCCAAACTTTTCCCGCACTCGGTGGGTCGGGGGCGGTTCGGGGGGGGTGTCCCCCCCCGGGCACGAGCACCGACCTTGGCTTCACCCGGACTTTACCACCCTGGCCGAACTTCGCTTCGTGCCCGAACTGTTTTTTAGTACCAGCGCAGCCTGAGCGCTTAGCAACGCCCGAACTTAGCATCACTCGAACTTAGCTTCACCAGCATTGCCCGAACTTAGCTTCGCCCGAACTTTACTGTTCCCCGAACTTTAACTGCTGCCTCCAGTCTCGCCACGCGCCGGCCTTAGCCGAGCGCACGTACTTCGCTGTTATTCGCGCGAAGGTGGAGCGAACAAAAATGAATGAGATTCGCATTTTGTCGGTGATGTGAAGTTCGTTCGTGAGTAGTTCGCTTTCCATCTAAGTAACTAACAGGAGCTAGTTATATAACTAGCTAGTTGTGAAACATACTAGTTATCGACTCTCCTATATGAGTGTCCGCAACGAAACCAACCTGGCAAGGCGTGACAGCTTTCTTTTCCCTGCGCGCCACGGTGTTGCCAGGCCGTCGGTTGTGTCAACAAAAGTAGCTTCTCGGCCTTGCATGAGGACGCTTTCTCGTCTTCTTCGGTGAGGACCGGTTGATTTTCCTGCAGCCGTCCAACGTTTGCTTGCTCACCTGGCGACCGCCCAGCGTGTGGGACCAGACTCCAGCACCGCTGCGACTGGCAGTGTTGCCTACGAGACGAAGGAAACCGACGAGGTACACACGGCACTTGGCCGGTGTCTGTCGTGTGTCCAGCTCGTCCGACATCTAAATTGTCATGACCGTGTACAGCGCGTATTCCGCCCGCCCTCCCGCCCGTCTTTAAGGCCAAAAGGCTCCGTTTTTTCCCCCGCGCCCGTAAGGTCCGTTTTGGTACGCTGGGCAGGTCGAACCTGACATACGACCTTCTCGCGAGGTTGTCTGCCGCGCTTCATGTCCGCTGCAGGTTCTCAATGCGTTTGAGGACCATCTGTCTCGGGACTTTGCTCATGAGCTCGTCTGTCTCAGCCTCGCTTCCGAGACGGTGTCTTCCCACGTGTCTTTGTGCGTTCGTGTTGCCCGAGGGAGTTTTTTTTTTTTACGCGGGCATCGCGCGCATCACGCGTACTAAAACAGAATCTTTTGGTACGTGCGTGATTCACGCTCATGCTCACACCCGCAGAACAAACGCGCGGGCGTAACGCGCGATTCTTAGTCATGTGGCTCATGTTCCTAAAAGGAGGAAATGTGCTGTAACCCACACGCAGCACAGGTATTTCTGAGGTTTAGTGCAACTAAAAACTCATTTTGTACGTGTGATATTTGTCCCCCGCACTGGAAGGCACCTCCGAGTATTTCTGGCCATTTCTTGACCCGTATTTGAAGATTTATGCATGTCATACGAACTCGCCTGAGATACTGGGGGTGAGCAAGGCCAGGGCACATGGGTTGATGGACCGTCTGCACCAGGTCAAGCCGTAGACAAGCGGGAAGTTTGACAACGACCTGAGACTAAGGGGCTAGGCAAACGCGGACCTGTGTGGCACAAACCAAGCCTGCACCGGCGTTAGACCACAGCTAGGATTTTGCTCTGGACCGCGCAGTGAAACCACCGCACACGGCGGCCAGGAAACGTACCTGCCTTCCCATGTCGATGCGCAACGCACTAGTTTCCCAAACCCACCCACCCCGAAAATGCGCTTTCGGTCCACCCTCATCTCCTCCACAAATCAACACAGTGGTGAGCAACTCCGTTCCGTCTTCACGAGAAGGAGCAGGAGGGAGACCTCTTGGTGTCGACTGCGGCGCTCCGTCGGACGCTTCTGAGCAGAAGAGAAGGGGGTGTGGGGGGTGAGGAGGTGGGCAACGAATTACCCCAACCACACTAGGGAGTTTCCTCTTCGAAGAAAAGGAAGAACCACATGACCACCCACCACCCCTTGTGTTTCAGAAGAACTCAACGAACAGCCTACAGTCGTGAACCAGACTCCCGTCAGGGACCCTGAACACACGCACGACAACAGAATACACGGCTACAGGCGTAGCCGTGGTCATTATCGACACACGATCGCGCTGTAGGGGCGCGCGCAGGTTATGTGCCGCTGAGCACCGAGAACAAATGCACGTTAGACAGGGCACGAAGCCTAAAGCACACTTACTTCGATACCGAACCAATTAACGTGCTCGGTTCGTGATACGTAGAAGCAACCCACAAAGCGAAGTGCCCCCGTCCCTTGTGGATCCCAAGAGCCAATAAACCGCCTCGCCACCCTTTCGGCAACACACCACGAAGTACCCCTGTCCTCTTTGTATATTCGATGACCGAACCAGGTAGAACCTTCGACGCTGTGTCTTCAACACCCACACCACGAAGAAGCAACGTTAGGAATGTTTCGCGATTTTTACACGCATTAGGCAATCCATTTTGAATGTCAAAAAGTTGTCAGAGATTCGCAGGGTCTAATAATCTGGCTTGCTCTCTGCGATATCGATAACGTGTTGCTAGCGGTCAACTTTCTTGATAGGCAGTATCTTTTTTGTTTAGTTGTCTTTTTGCCGCACCCAAGGTATTGCTGTTCTGTCTCCGATATTATTCCAACAGTGCATCATGCACTTCACGGACAAATTCTGGGCACCAAGATCAAAGGTTGTCTTCCTGCGACGTCGTTCAAAGCGCTGGCGCTATGACATACAACAGGCGAAAGTTACCTTGTTACCACTTGTGCCACACTGCCTAAGTTTACTGGGCTACCTTCGTACCTGCGATGGCTGCATCTGAAGCTGCCGCTTGCGAGTGCATGCGAGACGATGCCAATAGGGGGACGGGGGGGGTTTGGGCAGAAATATTCTGGTAAAGTACGAGATTGTGCATGTGGGGTGTGCGGCCTCTGTAATTAGCCCCAGAGAAACGGGGTTCTATGCTCAGAAGGAGGGTTCCCGGATGGATGTGGGCCCCCATTTGGCGGGTAGGTTGCATATTTCACATGCATCGTACTATCCAGAATCTTTCTGCTCTAACCGCCCTCCCCCTTTGACATCCGTATCCTTTCTGTCCTTCCCTGGCGCTGAGTCCAATCCAGCTTGGCTGTTCCGCCGCTTGTGCACACATCTCAATACCACAGGTTCGGCTCGTGAAGCAAGATCTGCTCGGGCTTCTGCAGTGCCTGACGAGAGCTTAGCAGGCACGATCTCTGTGCGCCGCGACCACTTGTGTTCATCTCTGTAATGTAAGTACAGAGCCCGGGCAGAGAACCGTCTCCTGCGGGAAACAGTTAAGTTTTCATCCCGCCCCCGCGTGCTTATTGGTGCAAGTCATCGGAGGTGACAAAAAGCGAGGAGGCTCTGTGAAGCGGCGTCGTCTTCCTGCCTCTCATTGCTTGTCAGCCTTGCTAAGCCGGCTGACCCTGTTGTACCGAGTCATATTTTTGTCCGTGTCTCCTGTGTCGGCAGCCATGGCTGGACGAAGACCCCGACTCCGGGTTCATGCAGCCTGTTCTTTCCGCTGCTACCCAGTCGTCGCTTCACCGGCAGGCAGCAGTTTGTGTCTCCTCTTCGTCGGGGCCGAAAGCAGACGACACACGAACAAAGTATGCGTCGGTACAACAGGGTCAGCCGAGTGACTGTCAAGGGACACAGAAGACAAGGACAAGGTATGCGTCGGTACAAAGGGGGAAGCCGGCCAAACAACGAGGAACGACAAACCATCGGAGGCAGGCCGGTGACGCCCCATCCTCCTGCGGCCAAAACGCGTGGCCTCCCTGCGTGTCGGCGGACAGGGAGGCTGATAGGCATCGCCGGTGTCGTTTGCCTGCCGCGCGTCGTTGCCTGTTGTTCAGCCGGCTCACCCTGTGCCGACCCATACCCCACCTGCCAGCAGAGGCTCTGGTGAAACACGGGTGCCCGTTCCATGGTTGTCTGTTGTTGAGCCAGCCGACCTTTTTGCGCCGTCATACTTTGTCCCTGTCGGCGGAGAAGGGAAAGGTTTGGAGCGAAGCATCCGGAGTCAAGGAAGATGAGATGCCCGGCAGAGCTCTGGTGGGGCATTTCATCTTCGCGTTGGTACCTTGGGATGCTTCGCTCCAAACCTTTTGTCTGGTGTATCTTCCCGCCAGGAGTTCTTTCGCGCTGTCTTTTTCTTGCATGTTGCTCTTCCGTATCGTCGGTTAGCCGGCTTGTCCAGTCGGCTGAATGAAGAGGCACCGAGACAGGCTTGTTGTCTTGTGCCACCCGACGATCTTTTGTCATCTGTGTTGCTGACAACGGCCCCCTCTGTGTCTCCCGACGCCCGTTCGCGCCTGCAACGCCGAGTGCCACTGTAGGTTGGCAGCAACACGTGCACCGCCTTTTTCCCCCCGTCAGGGCTCGCTAGTCCCAGAAGCAGTCCCAGGGAGGCGGTTTGGGACCCTGCGGCCGTGGCCCTTCGACAAGGAACCAATTTCCGAAGCTCCCAACAGCACGTCCAAATTGTTCAGGTCTACCCTCCAAAGTTCGACAGCACGTGCACGTCAGGACGATCTCGCCAAGCTCCTGTCGAACAGGCTACTACGAGCACGGCAGCTAAAGACCTGCCCACAGCAAACGGGGGCCAAGGTGTATGTCGAGGGCCAAGGAGCCATGCAGAAGAAGCTGGAAACCGCGGAGGGAGCGGCAGCAATGCGGGAAGGAGAAGAAGCCGCAGTGAGCGAATTCCTGAAAAGTGTGTGGCATGCCAGCAGCAAGAATGCGCCGGGGAGTGGGAGTGGCGTTTTGCCGTCACTTGGAAGGTGAAAGTGAGGGGGCGGAAGAGTGAGCTGGTTCTGAAGGCGTACGAGGAAGCGGTGCATGGCGGTGGGAGCGGCAGCGGTGGGTGAAAGAGAAGAAACCGCGGTGAGCGGTATCCTGGAGCGTCAATGGGATTGTGGCATGCCGGCAGCAAAAAATGCACCGGAGAGTGGAGGTGGCGTTGTCGTCACTCTGAAGGTGAAAGAGAGGGGGCAGAAGGGCGCACGGAAACGGTCACTGTTGTTGGCATGGCGGCAGAGGTCCCGACTTTTCCTCGGCCGCCCCTGTTACCATAGTAAACAGCGTCCGACAGTCGCCAGTTTATGCAAGCTGCTGTCAATCGCCGCCTGACGCCCGACGCGACCCAGTCCTCCACGTGGCCACGAAGCACGTCGCTTGTCTTCCGCGTTTGTTGTAGCAAGCTACACATTTTGATCGCCCCTGCCCAGGCAGACCCTTGGCCAATTGCTGCCAATAGCGGGAGGTACTGCTGCGGACACGCCAGTGGTTGAAGGTGCGCGTCGTCTGTTTTTCTGCTTTGGTAGCAGTAGTCGACTGTGTCCGCCCGCTACGCTTTGGGCCCGTTTACTCAGCGAAGATGCTGTACCCCGGACATGATGTTTTCGTAGCGTTGGGGTATTTCCTTACGCGTTGCGTCCAAAAACGCGGCGAGGTAGAACCCCAACCCTCACGAGGGTATAGGGCGGCAGTCACCAAAACTCTCTGGACCGCCCTCACCGTGTGCTCGAAGCACCACCAGACTTCGCGCCCGACGGAGGCGATTCGACGTCCACCGAGGAGAGGTACTGCATCTTCTCCACCGTCCTCTGGTAGTTGTTTGGCTCAGCAGCACCCGATTCCTCGGTAGCAGCCCTTGCCCGAAAAGAGCCAGTTGGACGTCCACATCGAGAACTTTCGCCGGAAGTCCTTCGACCGGGCCGCCCTCTCGTCGTATCCGCCGGGAGGTCGCCACGGCGTACTCCAGAAGCGACGACATCGCCAGATCTTCACCACGCCCCTTCCGAATTATTCCCCCCCTCTGGGGCAGGGTCTAAGAACACGTCTAAGAAAACGCGTTTGGCACGAACGTTTGCCGTTTGGCAACGTCTGGCATTTGGCTGACATCGCCCTACAGACGGGAAAAACACACATCCACAAAAGATGGAAACCGTACAAGGATGCCGTTTCTGTGAGGCAGGTGTCAAATGTCGAACTCCCGTCAACAGGCCTACACAGTCAGACACAGTCAGCAGCCAGTGAGCTCTGATGCGGGATGCCGACTGGCACTTCACTTGCGGTCCCCGAAACGCAGACACAAGCTCGACTTATTCTCAAATTTCTCTTTCGCGACATTTCTTCGTTTGATTTTGTTACTGCCAGAGGACAAGAACAAATAGCTGGTGGCATTTTCGTGGGCCCTTACTTGCGAGACCGCTACACTGTAGGCGTTTCTCAAGGGCTTAAAACAACAGAATTTGCAAACGTTCGCGACGTTTAACTCTGAGGCCTGGGGGGGTGTTTTGCATTCGAAATCACCCCTCTTTCCAGATTACCTCTTTTTTTTTTTGTGTCTGACCAGGGCAGGGCCTTATATATAAAAAGTACCCATAGGTTGCTCGGAGTTACTATAAATCCCAGTTGCGGCGCAACTGCACGTTTATGTACCCGACAGGGTGCACCTCTTTGTGGTTGTCACTACTGTTCACAGAGACTGGCCTTCGGAAGCAAAAGAGCCATGCGAAGAAGGCGATTGTTGGGGTACTGTAGCAGTGTGCGGGGATCATTCAAGAACACCTGGCAGTAATCTGCAACGGCAAGGTGACAGCCGCGGTCTTCGCTTTCTTGGCAACACATCATGAACCAATACACAAGCCAGATATACCAGCGCCGCAGACGCGGAATTTTTTTTCAAGCTATTGGGCCAGTCGCAGGTTCCAAAATTGAGGCTGTACGTTGCTTCAACAATGATCCAAAGGTGCAGTAACCGGTGCTGTGTACTGCTTGTGACTGCTGGACTGTAGCACAACTACTGAGCCCCTCAGCCGGGGCATCATTCTGTGCTTTTTTTTTTTGGTTGCTCGGACTCAGGACCTTATGCAGCCCATTTTCTCCTTCAGACTAGACACCAAGCTCATTTTCTCTGGTGAGTCTTAATGCAGGGGGGGTCCGGGGGGCACCGCCCCCCGGGAGACGGTACGGTACATGGCACTTCAGATTCTGTCTTGTTCGGAACCTGTAACAGAAACTGATGCCTGGTAACAGGCGAAAATTCGAAATCTTGTAGATAGTTTATGGGGGGTCCAGGGGGCACCGCCCCCTGGGAGACGGTATGGTACATGGTCAGAATCTGATGTCCTGGCTGAGGCAGGACCTTCTGCCGTGTCCTCCAGAAGACCCCTAGCCTACTGATGATTGTTCTGATGAAAGGTCTCACCCTTCTTCTGTAGCACAGCCAGAATAGGAGAAATAATTCCCACTGCAGACACCCAAAACCTCTGCCCAACCCAAGATTACAGACACCAAACTCCTGCCCAACCCAGTCCGAGGTAGTGTAAATCAACCCAACCTCCCACCCGATTTTCGATTTTTTTTTTTTTTTTTGGGTGAGTTACCTCACCCAACCGCTGCAGTGCATAGCCCCCTGCTCGGACTTGGTCCGAGCACCAGAACCATATATAAGCCACTGGACCAGGGGTTATTCTAATCCCCGAAATTCGGGAAAATCCCGGTTAAAAAGTCAACATGGCCAGAGGTTTTTTTTTGTAAAAGCACCTGTTTGTAGGAAATACTTGAGGAGGCTGCCAGCTGCAAAAGATCAAAGGAGGTAAATGTGCTGTAGCCCACACGAAACACAGGTGAATCTGGGTTTAATGGTGGGCGTAAGCGTTCAACCCCCACGCTGAGCGTGGGGGAAAAAGGGGGCTTGTTTGAGTGAAAGTTCGCTTTTGAAACTCCGGTACTCCGGCAGTCTCACAAAAATGTTACAACTGTCGCTTTAAGTTAGTAGGACAGATGTGAGCTTGCAGTCGAGTCGACGCTTGTGCAGCAGCTTCACAGCAGCTGTGAATCATTGCTGTAGTGACACACTGTACAAGTCGACAACCCAACGTCAGATGTGCCGGATTTCATAGGTGGAATTGTAGGTGGGCCTACAATACGTTGAGTCGCAGAAGCTTGAGCTAAAGAGGGTGTGCCCGAAAAGCGGGTGTGCTACAACCAAAACGCGTGTAGATCCACACCCGAAATGCGGGTGTGACACCTGCTTTTTTATCCCCAGCTGCCTCTGAGGCTGGACCCCACCGTGTAGGTCTGCGGGAGTCCTGTAGCCCGGCCTGCAGGAGAGCACAAAAAAGTTTTCGCCAGAAGCCCCCTTTACTAAAAAAATCTTTTTTTGACAGGGTAAGTACAAGTATGAAAAGGATCAACCGGCATGCACGAGCAAAACGAAGCGCCTGTCTTTTCCCAACGGGGCTCTAAGCGTTTCTTTGATACTTTTTTTAATTGCTTGCCCGGGGCACCCTGTTGCGAACGCATCACCCATAATAACACAGTACGTACTGCTGTTCTGTCGGCTGCTGTTTCCTGCGAGGGACTGGAAGGAAATTTCGAGCCTGGCGCACGCGTCGTGGGCGCTGGTGAACGACTCCCTCCGTAGCACGCTTTGCTGCAGGTTCCCGGCGCACGTGATCGCCACGGCTGCTGTGTACCTCGCGATTCGGAAGCTGAAGATGCCGTTCACCGCCCTTGAATGGTGGCGACTGTTCGACACCGAAACAGAAGAGCTCATAGAAGTGTGCAAAGGCATCGCGGACGCCGTCAACATGCGCAAGCCGGTGTACAAGGAGCTCTGCAAAGACGGCGTAGCGCTACCAGCAGAGTTGAGGTACACTTCGAGGCGGAAGGACATATCAGGAAGTGAGAGCAGCAGCGATTCGGAGCCCTCGCGCCGTAAAGAGAAGGAGAAGAAGAGGAAGACCGACAAGAGTGACAAGAAGGCGAAAAAAGAGAAGAAGCCGAAGGACAAAAAGGAGAAGGACAAGAAGCGGCGGCGGCGAAGCTCGTCTTCTTCATCAGAAAGCAGCGACCGGGACCGGGAGAAGCGGTACAAAAGAGAGAAAGATAGAGATAGAGATAGAGACCGAAGGGATTCGTCGCGGGACAGAGACCGGGACCGCAGAGACAAAAAGAAGGACAAACGTGATCGCGATAGAAGAGACCGCAGAGATCGATCCCGCGAGCGCGACCGCGAGAAGGACCACCACCGTGACAGAACCCGCCGTCGTCGGTAGTCACCCTGGCTTTTCTATTCTGCCCTCCGAGCCATTATCACGCAGTGCCGCAACCGTCTTCGACGCTTTCTGCTGCACTCCGAGTTCTCGACTCGCCCAGCGGACAACGCGCATGCTCCTTTTTACGGACGTATGAGCCGTGGAATTCGTGCCTGCGCAGTCTCAGGTCGAAGTGCTGCCGTTGAGAGACGCAACCTCAGGAAACCCGAGGTGCCGCGGTCGTTCTTCCAGGGTGGGACTATCGCTCAGCGTAGGACGCAAGCGCTTGCACTCAGTTGAAGCCGTCACACGATAGCTGCGTTCTTCTTTTCCGGAACGAAGGTTCATGTATTGGACACCGGGCTGCATTAACCTTCTGAGCTATGGCCTGTTTGTGTCTTTTCTTTCAGCCATAAGAGTCCGCACAGTGTAGTCGGGCTTCGGCCGACCGTAGATACATGCACGTGAAAAAGCTTTCCGTGCCAGGAATCGGGCACGGATTCGGTCGTGAGCAGGGTGCGAATGCTCGTCTCGCAGCTGCTGGCGATCTTCCTATTTTATGATTGGAGGTTAACCTCGCGCCCTTCGCGAAAACTGCTGCCGATATCTGATGAAACCAGTGTAGACTTCGGAGTGTCGTGTTGTTTCGTGTTTTCTGTGTGCAATGCACGTCTGTGACTAATTGACGCGGCCACCTGCACAGCGCTCTCGCAGTCGAGTGAAGGAGTACAGCAGCGCAGCGTGTGAGATCTACTCATGTGTATGCGCAGCTCCAATAGGCGCAAAACAGCAACTGCCTGGAGGTGAACTCGCTGTCCCGGTATGAATCCTCTCTTCACACCTTCGTGGGCCTCTCCTCTACAACTCGCGGCGTAGGTGCAGCGTGACGGAGCTCAGTGTCTCACCGACAGACGAACACACACCGGCGCGCTCTTCATAGCACAGGGCGGGAGCAGCAGGATTTGGCGCGCAAGTACCAGCTGCAGCACATGCCCTTTGGGAACTCAAATGTGTTGGGAGTTGGCGCTTGCACTGAACACAAGCCCACAAAGCCGGTTCGCCACAGACGGGGTTTGCATCGTGCAAACTCTCCCGTTGGAGCGAAATTCTTGCTTCTTCTTGGCACGTCCGCTTGTGCGTGTATCGCCGTACTGTCGGTCTCGTACCTTTGCCGTTTTCTCTTCAGGTTGCGCTAGCTCATCTGAAGGGCGCATCCCATTGCAAGCCGGCTTTCAGCCTACCTTTGTGTTAGTCTCCTTCAGTCATCTATCCGCTTCCCAACGCCCTTTCCTTTTCTTTGCGAATTTCTCGAGAAGAAGGGGAGCCGTGTGCGCATATGACTTCAGAATGGTGGGAGTCCTGCTAGTAGGACCACCATATTCAGGCACTGTTGCTAACAGCAACGAGCCAGGACCAGACAAACTGCCAAGCAACCGGCTTAAAGTTTGCTATGGTGACGTCTTCGAGAGTATGCAAGAAGGGCGTACCCAAATGATAATAGTCATACTTGCACTCGCCGCCGTGTCAACTCCAGTGCAGTCAAACGTGCACGAAAGGCAGTATTCTGCTCAAACACGAACTCTCCCGATGGAAGGCAAATCCAACGAGAGAGAGGAATAGTTGAGTTGCAGCTCGGCGGATTCGTCCAAGGCCATTTCCCAGTGTTTTTATTATATGGAAAGAAGAAGGTGTTTTTATTGGGAAAAATAAATTCCCTCTGGTGGAAATGGCTTGAGGAGCGTGACGATAAATTTCGTTTATTTTTTGACAGGATTCCGTTGTGTTTGCACAGGCCGGACAAATAAACGAATTTATTTTTTCCGATCTCGGAATTTATTTTGCGCCGCCAGCTATTTTCAGTCGAAACAAATAAATGAAATTTATTGTCCCTAGGGAAATAAATTCGTTTATTATTCCGACTGAAAATAGCTGGCGGCGCAAAATAAGGTCGTAGGCAGAAATCTGTAGGGGAGACCCCTCGCAAATTTTTTTTCTCCCTGTGGTGAGTGAAATCGCGTGTTTTGAGCTCGTTTTGAGTCTAATTCATCCTTTCTGATCCATATCAAGAACTCGACCGCAGCACTTGTCAGCAGCGCTCATCCAACAGTCCTACCCAGCACGACAGCACCTGTGCAGTCCTTCATGCAAGCGCCCATGCAAGCAGCATCGTATGTTGTGAACTACAACGTCAACCTGCCGGGACTCCCCCAGTTGCAGCAGAACAACCAGGCACATTGATCTGTGACCTGTCACTTACAACAACTCCACTCCAACACAACTTACTGCTACGCAATGTCTCAGACACACAACGTTCTGCCGCGCACATTTGCTACGCAACGTTCTGCTAAACACCAACGTAACTGCAAAGCAATATGCTCAACGTCTTACACAACGTTCTGCCGTGCACATTTGCTACGCAACGTTCTGCTAGACACCAACATAACTGCAAAGCAGTATGGTTTTCTTTCCATCCTCGGGAATTTAGTTTTCCCAATAAAATCATTTATTCGGCAATAATTTCCGCCAATTTTGCCTCGGTGTCGGTTTTAGTCCCTCGGGAGGCCCTCGGGGGGGTTTGCAACCCCTCGCCACTCGCTCCGCTCGTGGCTCGGGGTTGCAAACCCCCCCTCGGGCCTCCCTCGGGACTAAAACCGACACCTCGGCAAAATAAACGGAAATTATCTTGCCGAATAAATGCTTATTATTCTTCGCTTTTTCTCACGAACGGGGGGGTCGGTCCTGCTTTTGGCTTTGTAGGTTCTCCCGACTCCCCAATTCGTGGTCAGCACGAACTCAAGAGGTCTAGTCAACTATTCCCTGCAGTATTGGCATACTTTCAAAAAAAAACAAGTACGCGAAAGGAAAAGAGCAAGAATAGAGCAGGAGCCCTCGCCGCCAGCCAGGCCGAGGGGGAAGGCCTGCGATGCACTGGCTGCGGTACGCGTGCGCGCTGCTCTGCGCCACGGGCGCGTCGTCGCTGAAATCGTCGCGGGCGACCCTGTCGTGGACCTTCGACACGGGGTGCAACTCCGTCACGCAGCCCCTTGCGTACAACGGCAACATTTACATCTCCTCGCGCGACCCGACCATCAGTAACTCGCACATCGACGCCATCCGTCCTCTGGACGGCACGCTCGTCTGGTCCTATGGGACATCCACCGCCTCGGTGGAACACCCGTTGGTCGGCGGATTCGGCATGATATACAGCCTATGCAACGACCCGTCAGCGGTTTTCGCCCTCAACGCCACAAATGACCCAGGGCAGCCGATCTGGCCCGTGTGGTCGTTCTTGATGGCACCGTACGACACGTACAGCGCGCTGACCCTGGGTTCCGGCAAGATATTCACGACGGGGTTCGTGGCGAGCACCGTCTTCAGGACCGCGCCTCCGAGGCTTTTCGCGCTGGATGCGCTGAAAGGTCCGGTGCGGGATATGCCCGTCTGGACGTACGACTCGCCCACGTTCTTCTTATCGGAACCGCTGTACGCAGAAGGCTCGGTTCTCGTTGGGATCACGGGGCTGCTCGTCTGGCTCGACGCGGACTCTGGCAAGGTCCAGTACGAGATCGAAACCCCGGCCGACTGGCTGCTCAGGCCGCAGCAGTTTCTGCCGTACAGAAACATGTCGCTCTGGGTCGGGTACACGTCGAAGACCCCGCACCACACGGTGATCTCCGTGGTGGATTCGACGAATCGGGCGCTCGCGTGGAGCCACGACCTGCAACACACAACGTCATCCTTCGTGCGCACCGCTTTCGACGAAGACGACGAGATGTTTTACGTGTCCCTCAAAAACACCCACACGCGCAGCCTGATCATGTACAAGGTCGACGCGTTAAGCGGAGAAGTCGCGTGGAACTACACCAGCCAGGCGCTGTGCTGGTCTGCGCCGGTGTGCGACCGGTACGGGCAGGTGCTGTTCACCGCGGTCGTCGAAGAAAACGGCGGCTCCATGTCGGAGAAGCTGATCATGCTCAACGCAAGCACGGGGATCGTCCGCTACGCCTTCCGGGCCGCGACGGTCGACGCGACGGCGTGCGACTCCGAGGTGCCTGCGCCGCTCTTCTGGCAGGCCGAGCTGCTGCTCTCGAGCAACGGCAAGGTCTACGCCCTCTTCACCCCGGACGACGATGCCGAAGACGTCGACCCCTCCGCGGACTGGGTCGCCGACGCGGCGCTGGCGCTGGCAGTCCCCTGCAGCTTGATCGCGCTGTGGATGCTGTACCGCCGTTTCCGAATCAAAGGCTACTCCCTCAGCATCGTCGCGACCACGAACGAGTCCCTCTCGTCGGATTCAAGCTTGCCGCCGTTTTCGAAGTACGAAGTCGTCGAGAAGCTGGGGTCCGGAGGGTTCGGTGTCGTGTTTAAGGTGGTGCTCAAGCAGCAGACGAAGTATGCGAAGTGCGCGAAGCCGTACGCGCTGAAATACATCGCGTGCGCGTCGGAGAGCGAGCGGGAGGCGGCGCTGAACGAGTGGCGGACAATCTCGCGGCTGCCCAGCCACCCGAACATGATCGAGGTGCAAGAAATCCTGATGAACTGGTCCAACTGCGGCGGCACGGCGGCCGACCTCCTCCAGCCGGAGCGCTACGTCTGCATCGTGATGGCCTACTACCCGGAAGGTGACCTTCGGTCGTACATCTCCAGCGTCCCGCCGGGCGAGCTGATTGCGGAGAACACGATCCTGTCGTTCGCCGGGCAGGTCTGCTCGCTGCTCAGCGTAATGCACTGCCAGAGCCCGCCCCTCATCCACAGAGACCTGAAGCCGGAGAACATCCTGCTCAAAGATGACCGCGAAACGGTGGTCGTCTCCGATTTCGGCCTTGCCAAGAGGCTCACCGGGACGCATTGTCAGACGCACGCGGGAACGTACGCTTTCATGGCGCCCGAGGTCTGGGAGCGGAAGTATTCGGTAGAAAGCGACATGTGGGCAGTCGGCTGCATACTGTATGCCATGTGCTCGAAGCAAGTCGGGTCCGAGTCGCGCATCATGTGGCGCGAGTTGTCGTCGCCCGGGTTCCACGAATCGATCACAGCGGAGCTGAGCGCTAGGGGATACTCCACTGTGCTTTCATCCTTGGTGGTTTCCCTGCTCAGCGCATCACCACAGCAGCGTCTGCAGGCACGTGAAGTACTCCACCGACTGGCTCACTTGGTCCCATCGGAGTCGCTGCAGTACTCGGAGCCGCCGTCTTCTCATCCGGATAATGATTTCAGCACACTCCGACCATCGCGTGCGCCGTGTTCCTATCATGAGGTCAACGAGTTCATGTCATAGACGACAGCGAGCTGCGAAACTCGTCTGTGAGTTGTCCGACGGATCTTGCAGTTGAGAAGCGAGACCTCCCCCCTCCGGGGAACTGGTCAAAAGTGGCTTCCGATTCTACAAGCAAGAACATCAAGGCATGACGTACCTTGAGGCTTGGCGCTTGCGTTGAACGCATCCCCATCGAAACGGCCAGCGACTGCGTGGATCGGACGGCGTTGTGGCACTGCGCGAACTCTGACCGAATGCTGTGGCTGCACGCTACGGTCACGCCCGGTGCCAGCTTCCTCGTGATCCGACGCAAAGCGGGACAGCAGCAGTACGCTGATGCCCAGCAAACTGGGCCACCTTGCAACCTGAGCTCTGGATCCAACTACGAGCTTTCTAACAGCAGCAGCATTAACAGACGCCATTGGTGCTGGAATTACCGCGGGTGCTGGCACGAGACTTGTCCACCAATTGTGTTCATTGACAGGTTTAGATATCATCCATTGCTTCTAACGTACTAAGTACGTGTTACACGCGCGTTTACACCCCGAAAGCGACATGTGGCCGTTGATTAGTCACTGCCGTGCGCTCACAACATGTCCGGGTGTGACAGCACACCGGCTTCATTATTTGATCGCAGCAGAGCCGGTCCTCCGACTCTCATTCGTGGTGTCCCTTTCAGCGCATCGGGAGCCCTTGCAGGGTCTGCAGGCATTTGACACACGTCATCGACCTGCTCATTTATATTTGTAGAAGCACCTGCTTTGTAGGAATACTTGAGGAGGCTGCCAGCTGCAAAATATCAAAGGAGGTAAAATTTGCTGTAGCCCACGAACACAGGTGAATCTGGGTTCAGTGGCTGGCGTAAGCGTTCAACAAAAGGACCCACTTTGTAGTTGTATTGTTTCTCCCCCTCTAGCCTCCTTTGAAGTACGCCCAAGCCAGCCCCTCGAGTATTTCCGCCCAAAGCTTTCCCAGGGAGCCGGTACGGCATATCTCACTAGAAAGGTAGAAAGAAAGCGGAAAAAGGTGGCGCAGCCACCGAGTACTACTCATCCATCGGGATCGACGGTATCACAAAATACTTATAAATACCGTGCCGAAAAGAACAAAACTAGACGGCCCCGAATCATGGCCAACATGAGTTTACGGGTAGCTATCCCCCAAGGTGGCGAATGGTTTCTAGGGGATGGGGCTATTCGAGCACTGGGAGGTGCTGTGGTTCGGGTGGGAAAAACGCGCGCGTGTAAAATTCAGGGGGGCATGGTGCGTCATCTGCGCCGTGAACGAGCGGAAGAAGCAGTTCGACCGCGCCGTGGCGGACACCGTAGCGCGGGCCGCAGAGATTGCGCACATGCTGGTCTGGCTGGATACCGCTTCCTGCGACAGGCGCGGCTTTTCTCCGAACTCCCAACTTATATATCAGTCATTCTCGGCCTGGCGACCGTTCAAATATGGAAGAAACTATCTGGAGGTCAACCCCTCGTCATTTTCTTTGGTCCGAGGGCGTTTTTGAACTATTTTGAATCCGATCGTTTCATTCCGACCCTCGGTGGGCTCCGAAGCTCGATATTGACGGGCTTAAGCCCAAAATTAGGTTTTGCGATATATATTACACTAAATCTGCGTTTCCAGGCTTCTCGTGTTGTATTATCGACGAGGAGTCGTCGGCAAGAAGCTCGAGTTCCAGAATTTATCGCCATCCTCCAACACGAGTTGCTTCTGGAAAGTCCAGCACCCGTTCTCCTTTTTCTCGTGGGATCCTCTGCACACGCCCAGTAGCCTTATTGTCCGAAAGTGACAAGCGGAGCTGGCTGTCGCAGTGTTGAAAGAGAACGAACCTTGCGCCCAACATCATGGCACACGCCCAGCATGAGTTTGAATTGCAGAGCCCACGACATTTTTTGTTCTCCCCCGTCCCTGTGTGCCCCACGCTGGAGCACATAATCAGTGAAGTGCTGCGACAACGTGTACATCCGAAAGAGACGAAAGCGAAAAAAGCTCGTTGAAGGCCGAAACTATGTGACAACTGCCGTAAAGTTGTCACAGTTGCCTCAAGTCAACGAGTTACAATCGCGTTGCTGTCTCGCAAAACCCAAGGCATTTGCCGTTCTCTTGCGCCCGGCTGTTGCGCCCTGCCACTGCCGGGGGGCACTCAATACCGAAACTTAACGGAATCCTATAGTCATTGCGCCAGCCGTTTACACCGTCCTGCCCCCTCCTGTGCTCTACGCTAACGGTAGAAGTGTAAGTCAAACGTTAGAAGTGACGTAATTCGGGTGGAACAACGCGTCCTCGCCCGAAAGTGACTATCCTAAGCGCGGCTGCAGTGAAATAACGAAACTAGACGAACATGAGTTAATATGTCACCGCGCCGCCTCAACATGAGTTCATATCGCAATGTCCAATACCGTGCTCAAGCTTGGCTGCGCAAAAAAAAATTCCGGCTTTGGTGACAAGCATCATTGCGGCCAAGTGAGTATCCGTTTTCCTGAATCCCACCCCCCTCCCCCCCCTCCCCTGTGTGTTTCACGCTGTGTCAGCGAGTGAGAAAGGGCTGCGATTCGGGCGGAGCAACCGTTCGCCCGAAAGCCCGCAGAGAGCGAATATTCACAGGGATTTTATTGTTCGAGTGCAGAAAAAAAGAGAGTGTGCGACAAGAACGAACCGTCGAAGCCTCATCTTCTCAACCACGCCTCGCCCCCCTCCCCTTTGTGTGCCACCAGTGATTCGGATGTGAACAGCCTTCATATCCGAAAGCAGGGGTGTATCGAGTGAATTCCGCATGAGGCGTAACAGAGTCAGCGGCGACGCCCAGTCCGCCCGCAACTAGTATTCTGACATTCTATATTGTAGTTCCTGTCATCAATCCAGCTACTGACGGCAGCTGCCATGCGGGATTCTCGAAGAGCCGCCAGTTCCAAAATTGGAACGAAGAAAATATGTTGCAACCCGCACGAAATACAACGGGAAAATCAGGGGTTAGTGCCGGGTGCGAGCGGTCGATAGCGAAAGACTCGTTACGGATCCAGTTTGCCGACTTCCCTTACCTACATTGTTCTGCCAGCCAGAAGCTTTTAGCCTAGGAGACCTATTGCGGTTAACGGTACGGCCCGATGCAAGAGCATGAGATCTCCCCTGTTTTTTCGATGCACATCCACAAGACACCTTACTACACGAAGAAAGTGCAGCTTTCCAGGATAGTTAACCCTGTCCCTGCGTGAAGCGTTTCAAGGGCCACCCTTCCTTATTTCTCTTGAGAATGTACAGTTGGACTGAAGGTAACAACGGTTGCACGTGAACAGTTGAAAGAAGCCAGCAGGGAAAGTGCTAGCATGAAACCTCCCCCCCCAGACACCGCACGGGAAACGGGACTGAAGGGTCATAGTCGGTACTGAAGATCGTGTATCAGGTGAGACCCTTATCCTAGGCGAGATTTCTATTCCAGCTGAGCTTGCTTTATACCCGCATGAACGTGTGCCAGATACGCCGCCCCAGCTCCACCCACCTGACTGGTGTCTCGAAACGGGTGTCCGTGTGGTTCAAAGGACCGAAACACGGTGCCGATAGGACCAGTGCCGTGTTGAGCACATAAGGTTATCCCAAGCATGTTCTTGCAATCCCCCCCCTCCGAGAGAGGTTGTGTCTGGCTCGCCCTCAGGGATGGTTGCGCGGAAAGGTCTCTACCGTTCGGGGAAGTCGCACGGATTCAAAAATGTACCAACGACGTACAGAGACTCGTCCAACATGTGAGAGGGTTTGATTTCACTCGAGTTTCGGTTTGTATGCTGCTCGTTGCACCGGGACACCGATAGGCTCTGTAGGACTTCTTAAACATTTCTTTGGTTAAGTTCGCGGTTAAGAAGACGAATGAAAACATGGACACACAAATAGCTCAAAGCATCCGCGAATAACACGAAAAGCCTCCAGGCAAACTCCCGTTTTCACGCGTTCTTCCCGTGTCCCCGGTATCGCTTTCATGCCGGAGTGCCCAACTCTTCGCGGCGCCGAAGCTTTACCAGCTTCGGCTGACACCATTTGCGCACTTAACCATGGTTAAGAAGACGACTGAAAGCACAGACACAAAGATAGCTCAAAGCATTTGCAAAATAACACGAAAAGCCTCTAGGCAAAAACTCGTTTTCACCCTTCTTCACCGTAGACGTATGGGGGGAAGTGAGGACACCGATAACTCTCCGAACTTCCTTGTTGACTTGCGTAGTGGAGGTGGTAGGTGACCTTGGCTTTCGTCAAGGCTTTCCGTTTTTCCACAGCGTAAAGTACAAACATGCCGATTCTTGCTTTCCCCTTTTCATAGCTGGCAGCTTAAATCGAAGGACAAGGCCGATTCTTCTAATTTATTCGGGGAATCAGCCCATCCGAAGTAGAGATGGCCCCCGCACTCTAAAGTCGTCTCCCCCTCACCTTTTTTTCTGTCTGTCTATTCGAGGCTCACCGACAGGCGCAAGAACACCCGCTAAACAACATTTTAAAGGCCGCGAAAAAAGCGGCAACACGTTCGCGACGGGAACGCCCGCTTAGTTGATACAAGCGAACTGGTACCCGCGCCGCAAGTGTCGGTGCGGCAACAATCATGCGAAATGCATTATGCGAAAAAAATGCAAATGTCCATACAGAGTAGCGGTCCGAGTCAGTTAACAGGATATCTGGTACTACCCCGGTCTGATTTTAGCCTGCTTTGTCCGAAGGTTATTCGACTCGGTTTAGCTTGATTACAGCTTGGTCGCCATCTGAGTCAGGCCGGCTCGGACGGCTCTTGTCTTGACTGCCTCCTGCGGCGAGATACTGCAGAGAGTCATACGTCCACGTTGGAGTTAGATTGCCTCGCTCTGAAGTTAGCCTGGTCTGCGTTGGTCTGAATGCTGTCTCATCATAATCCTGTCTTGGCTCGATTTGGCTTTAGCCTAACTGTAGTCAGAGAGTCAGACCAATACGACGGACGGTGACTTTCGTCCGAGGCGAGTCTATGTTTAACCAGACTTTAGTCTGTCTGGCCGTCGGCGTTAGCTTGACTCGGTCTGTATTTAGCCCGATCTTCGACTTACTGCTCGATGGCCGGTCGGATGGTCCGTCAATCTAAGTGGGATTGACTCGGTCGCCGCTCTCTAGTATGCTAAATCCGTTCCGTTTCCATTCGAAAGTCTTTGTTTTTCCGCGGTCCTTTGCTGGGCGTTCGAGGCCGGCGTCCGCTGCGTAAAGCTTTTTTTTTGGTCGTAGCATTTTGCTCCTCGTCTGCCTGCTTTGGCCCCACCTCTTTCTTCTTCTTTTTCCTCCCCGGGCCAGGTACCAGGGAAAGCCTGCTCCACGGGTGCCAAGCTTCACGTGTTCGGCGGTACTGCAGAGCCACGGGCCTACGGGTCAAGTGGCTACCGATTTTCCGAACAAAAGCATCAAGGCATGGTGCGTGTGTTTTTTTGGCGCTTGCGCTGAACACAGGCTCGTCGAGACGGTCAACCACAAAGCAGAGCCGACGGGGTTGTAGCACTGTGCTGCCTCCGACTCAAGCTTTGCAAGCTGTGGTTGACCGTCACGTTCCTGGACCCGGAGCGGCCTTTTCTTTTTCTAGTTCTTCTTCTTCCCCCGGGCCCGGATTTGTTGTCCGCTGGCAACGGTTGCTATGGATGTCGGGAATTGCCCCTTCGCCGGAAGCAAGTTTGCTTCGTGTTTTCCACCGACTCGTCGAGGGAATACGGGACTCCCACCCTCTGTGGAAGACTTACCTCGGCGCCAGTTGTGTCCTCAAGCCATGCACGTTGACAAGATACGGGGAGAAGTTGCCTGCGGCGCTCCGTAGGCTTGACGTGGTGTGGCGTTTACCGTTTCCGCCGTCAGGAACCGACCGTCGATGCCGTCTGCGTTATCCGTAGCACACCGGTTCAGGCCTGGGTTGCCTGGGTTCTGTGGCGAGATTCGGGGATAGAACTCGGATGTCACCCGCTCCACGTGCCGTGAAGCAACGGTCTGAGCCAAGTGACGAAGCCGCAGTACGGTGGACTGCTCTAGCAGCAGGCTTGACTGCGTGTGCCTCCAAACAGCGACTGGGTAGGGCCGACGATAGGCCACGCGGGCGCTTGGATGGGGGCGGGGAGAATACTTCGGGAGAAAAATGATTCCCAACAGCGGGCCGCTGTTTTGCAAAGGAGTGTCCTCGGACAACTGTTACATATTGAACCGGCCCCCATGGGCACGGTCCAGCAACCACCTCTCGCAGTTTCACGGCCGATGGCCGATGCGACTCGCTCGGACGCACCTTTCATGAGTGCGGGTACGTGGCCTCACTCTGACGCGACGACAGCCCGCCCTCCGTGTCAAATTCAAACTCTCAAACAGTGCTGGCGGCGTTCGCACAAGCCGAGAGCGCCGCCGGTGAGGACCAGCGGGGGGGCAACACCTTGGCTACCCCCTGTATCTTTACAGCTGCGGCTGGCGTTGCGCTCCTTGTCCCGGGGCGGGCACGTTCCCCCTTTTGATTTTGTTTTTTCGTGGCTACTTACTCCCCGCATGCCCGTTTTTCTCTCCGTGCCCGGGCGTCATTCTTTGGTTACCGTTTTGTCCTCTGTCCGTGAGATACGTTTTGGAAAGAAACCTCGGCGAACGAAAAAAAAGAGAAAGAAGTCTGCTGAGACAAGCAACCCGCGTTCTTCTTCGCCTTTCTTTTGAGCCTGCGTTTAGCCTGAGAAGTTTGATTTCACTTACTCGTCCAACATGTGAGAGTTTGATTTCACTTGAGTTTCGGTTTGTGTGCCGCTAAATCCAACCCTACCACTTCTAAAGTCGAAAGTCCAATTTTCACACTTTTAGTAGCTTTCGTAGCTCAGCAAGTCAAAATCGACTTTCACGGTAGTTTGGAGCTAAGCAGTCTCGTCAGGTAGTCATCACGCGCGCAGCGTCATTCAACATAGCTCGGCCTAGGGTCGGGATCTCGTTCGCTAACCAGTTTGGTGTGGGTGCACGAAAGGACCTGTGAAGAGAATTCGGAAGGACTGCAACGCCCAAGCCCAGACCGAAATTAGCCCAGGCGCGCCTGACCCAGCGAGCTACGAGGGGTCGAAAACGTTCGCTATGCCTAGCAGAATCCCCTGGCGGCGAACCGCAAGAATGCCGGCGTTGTATGTCCTCCTGCACGTCTCAAGCGAAGCCTGGTAGCAAGACTTTCAGCGAGAGCATTCGAGTCAACCAAGAACGCGTGCGTGGGGATCCATCTGTACTGCGTGTGCGGAATTGTTTGAGCTGATGCACGGTCATGCCAGCGTATCCTGCAGCAACCTGGGAGAAGCCAGAGGTATCGGGGCCGTACAGGTGTTGGTTTCGAGGTTTCTGGTATCATTGGCACGTTCGACTCCAGCGATAGCGGGACAATCAGCGGGTACAGTCGATCTCGCGGCGTCACGCGCGAATACGGTAGTTTCTAGAGCACGAAGCCGACTTCTTGCATACAGGTTCAACAAGAAATGAACCAACCCCAGGAACGGTGGGACCCGCGAAAAAAAAAAAAAAAAAAACAACCAAAGGAACAGAACGGCTGGCAAGGTGCACCCGCTGGGGTGCCCCGATGCGATGGCAATGGCACACCTACGTCGCCGTTCTCTACTGCGCGGTCGCTGTGGGGGCTGAGCTCGGCACGGAAGACTGGGTGTCGTGGGTTTTCGACACGGAAACGCACACCGTGTCCCCACTGCACGTATACGACGGAGTAGTCTACATATCTTCCAAAGACTTCGGAGTTGGCCGCATGGACGCTGTGTCGCCAAACAATGGCACGTTGTTGTGGTCGTATAACAAGTCCGCCGCTCTGATAGAGAGAGCCCCAGTAGGTGCGTATGGCATGGTGTATACCCTGTCGGGCAGCCCTCCGATGCTGAGCGCGTTGAACGCGTCGAGAGAACCCGAAACGCCCGTGCTGCCGCTGTGGACGTTCCAAATCGAGTCGCACGCGGCGCTGAGCTCGCTGTCTGTGGGGGACGGGCTGGTGTTCGTGACCGGCTTCGGCTTCTCGTGGGGCGACGACAAACCGTTGCTCCCGACCGTGTTTGCGATAGACGCGCACACCGGGCCCGCGTCCGGCGCGGTGTGGACGTACGACGGGCCGCAAGGCCTCACCAGCCCCGCGTTCGGCAACGGGAACGTGTTCGTCGGTGCTGGGAGGAAGTTGTTGGGGCTCGATGCGAGGAACGGCTCGGAGACATGGAGCGTGAAGTTGCCCATCGGCGGCGCGATGATGACCCCTGTCGCCATGCTGCACGAAAGCACGGTGGTGATCTGGGTCGGCCGCAACATCGGGCTCGAGACCACCATCGTCTCCTTGACGAACATCACCAACGACTTCATCAGCTGGTCGACAGTCATCCACAACGAGAGCTCCACTACCGAGCACGTCGCACACGATGCGGATACAGGAGGTCTGTTCGTGACCCTGGTTAGTAAGACGAATGCCGACGAATGGTCGGTCTACCGGCTCGACGAAGCGACGGGGGATATCCTCTGGAGGCAGCCGGGGAACGGGACCTGCTGGTCTGGCCCTGTGTACCACCACAACGTGGTGTATGTCACAGTCGTGGCCCCTGTGGGCGGGACCGACGCGGGCCACCTGCAAGGGATCCTGCTGCTGGACTCGACCTCCGGCGAGAAGCTCGGGTTCTACACGCTGGGCGTCACGGCGGACGCGGTGTGCGACCGGACCCTGCCGCCGCCCGTCTTCGAACGGGGCGCGCAGCTGCTGGTGCCGACGTTCGGCGGGCAGGTCTACGGCGTGTCCGTCGCGTACCGGGCGGTCGGCCGGGCGCGGGGCGAGCGGTGGGTCGTCGACCTGCTACTCACGTGCGGCGTGCCCTGCCTCGTGCTCGCCGCCTGCTTTTACTACAGAAGAAAGCGCGCCCCGCCGGGGGACAACCGCGAGGAAAAGCAGCCAGACCCCGACGGAAAGGGCGCGTGGAGCTCCATGGAGGAAAAACCCGCTTCGCGGCAGAAGCTGCCGACGCCGGGGTCGAAGTACTCCGTGGTGCGGAAGCTCGGGGAAGGGGCGTTCGGCGAGGTGTATGAGGTGGTGCTGAAGAACCGGGACGGCAGGCAGGCCAAGCGCGCCGCGCCGAAAAAACGGTTCGCGGCTAAGTACATCGCGTGCGCGTCGGAGGCCGAGCGGGAAGTCGCCCTCAACGAGTGGATCACGCTGTCGCGGCTGCCCGCGCACCCGAACATGATCGAAGTGAAGGAAATCGTCATGAACTGGACGGCCGACGACCCGCTCTCCAGCGATCGAACCGGCGGCGGGGTGTCCGCTGATCGGTTCGTCTGCATCGTGATGGCGTACCACGGCCAGGGCGACCTCAAAAAATTTGTGCAAGACGTCCCGCCCGGCGTTCTCGTGCCGGAACGAACGATCCTGTCGTTCACCGGGCAGATCTGCTCCCTCCTGAGCATGCTGCACAGCCAGGCCCCGCCCATCGTCCACCGGGATTTGAAGCCCGAGAACGTCCTCATTAAAGACGACCGCGAGACCGTCGCAGTGACCGACTTCGGCCTTGCGAAGCGTCTGTTGCAGCCGGACGCCGTCGACCACGCGGGGACTTGCGCCTTCATGGCGCCGGAGGTGTGGGAGCAGACGGAGGCGCACACAGCGGCGGGCGATATGTGGGCCGTCGGGTGTGTCGTGTATGCCATGTGCTCGAAGCAGGTGGAGTCGGACAACTGCAGGGTGATGTGGAGAGACGCGCGACACCCCGGGTTCCACGACGAGGTGCTCGCGGAGCTGGAGGCGAGAGGGTACTCGGAACTGGTCGGCTCCCTCGTGGTGTCGCTCCTCAACCCGGCGCCCCAGCTCCGCCCGCAGGCCTTCGAAGTCCTGGCGCTCGTCGCGCGGACGGTTCCGTGCGACTCCATCAACAGCGCGACCGTCAACCAGACGCCGTGCTTCTCCACCCCGAGCAACAGCGCTCCTTCTTCTACGCACACGACCTCCCAGGTCGCATCCCTCGAAACCTGCGATTACCACGCGTATCAAGACTACATGTCCTGACAGCATTACCACTCGTACCCTGCGACCCCGTGCGTCTCAGGACACGATGTGCTGGTCCAGATACACTGTATCCGCAGCAGCGTTCCCAGCGTGTGCATGACAGAAGCTGCCGTCGGTGGAATATTTCCCATTCGACAAAAGACGTCTGCCGATGGATGCGTGTGTGAACTTCGAAGCAGCCGTTCCCTGTCGCCAGTCGTGGCCCGACGAATCCGATGTGCCCGCAGGAACTCGCCCATCCTTCTCCTGGCCTACGGTTCAATCATAATCCAACGCTGTACTAAAATCTGCGTCTTTTAGTCTGCGGTTTGCCGCAAGTATACGCGTGTCGTACCTACATACAAGTCTTGGTCCAGACACACTACATTGCCGGCTATTTGCGACTTCCTCCGAACAGTCCCTTCCTATTCTGACCATAGGCACTCTTCTTCTCGGAGCAGCAGTACTCGAGTGTCTCAGCTGGACGTTTCAGGTGGAAGGCAAAGGGGTGATCACTGCCCTTTCGGGCGCGCCTCCGCCCATGGGTCAAACGCTGAAACCAGCGAACTAGCGTGTCCCCCTTTGCGGCGTTGGTGGGCGGGGTGGCCCTTCAAGTTGATTCGACAATGGAAACCGACCCTCCGTTGCTCCTTCCCGTAGGGAACCCGACGCGCCGGGGTACCCGATCGTGTTGTCCACCGTCTTCAGGTATCGGAGCCCCGGCGTTGGGAGCAATCTTTGCTCCGTCTTCCGTCTTTTTTTCCAGCCAACAATCAACTTTTTGAATCCCGCCGCTTCGCGTCCTTTCCGATGAAGAAAGTAAAGGTCCGAACGAGACCCCCCTCTCTCTCTCCCTCTCTCTCTCTCTCTCTCGGAAAGTCAGCGCGGTAGCGATGACAACGAGAACACGAAAAAATGACAGGAGGGTGGGACCGGGCCCTGGGACTGCTAAGGCGTGACAAGTTGTTTCTCTCTCTCTCTCTCTCTCTCTCTCTCTCTCTCTCTCTCTCTCTCTCTCTTTATCTGTGCTGGCGAAACGCGACGGCATTCTCCCGATGCAGGAGTCGGTAGCCAGCAGAGAAAATCACGAACGTCGCCTACTGCTCTCAATCCCGCGGGTAGCTCTGCATTGTATTGTGGGGCACGCACACAGCCAAATCGCGCATCACCCCCCCTGGGGCTGGGCTGGCTGCATACGTGCATACGTATGCGTATGCGTATGCGTATGCAGATTTGAAAATATGCATACGCATACGGCTGCATACGTATGCATAGGTGGGGCTGTGTGAGGCCAGCCCGGCCTTCTGGCTGCTGCGTGACGGGCCTATGAGTGAAGACGGTGGAGTCCAGAGCCCCAGAAACTGGAGTTAAAGCTGGAGTTGAAAAAGCGGGTGTCACACGCTTTTTAGGTGTGACTCGCGCCCTCTTTGACTGCAGTTTCTGAGACTGGACCTCACCGTGTAAAAATGCAATGTACTGGGAAGTAGGAAGCAGGTCGATGAGGATGCGTGCCACGGTCAATGTCTGCCTCGCTTTTTCCCCGACGACGTCGAACGCCAGCTCGAAGCACTGAACGAGCATGCTTCATGACGCACGACAGCCTACAACGGGCTGGCGGAAAAGGCCCGCACCACGTGGGCGGGCCTTTCCGCCAGCCCGTTGCTCAGCAGATCCTGAGACAACCAGCTTCGGTTGCCTCATCGGAGCACGGCTCGTCGGCTTACGGGAGTGAACACACTGCCCGTGTACCCCGGATTGCGGCGGACATAGGTTCCGTCGACACTCACGAAACTTTGTTTTTAAGTATCCTTTTCGACTCCCCCTTCGTCCTGGACGAAGGAGGTGCATTGCCAGAGAAGTCACAGCCACATGCATAGCCGTATGCATACGTATGCATAGCCGTATGCAGCGCCGTATGCGTATGCGTATGTGTATGCAGGTTTGGGCGCATACGCGTATGCAGCCGTATGCAGCCACCGTAGCCCTGGGGTGGTTAAACGCTCGCGGGCCAATGTCAGACACATCGATCTTCCACTACCCATCTTGAAACACGGACCAAAGAGTCTCACACGTATGCGAGGCTCAGGGTGTCAAACCCACAGGCGCTTCTTTCGGTTGGGATTCTGTGCCGTCACCCTTCATTCCAATTCCTTCGGCGTGGTCACCCGCTCTCTCCGCTTGGCGGTTGTGCACTGTGCTGTCCTCCCTTTCGGGTACCGATGACAGCCTGCTTTCGGACGGTGGAAGCTACTGAGCCGGTCTGCCCCTATCCCCTAGAACTGGCTGTCTCTCACGATCCTTCAGGTTCATCCTCGTCTCCCCATCCCTCAAGTTCTTTCTAGGAGGGGCCCGGGTGGGGGACACACCCTCCTCACATTCTCGCAGACACTCGGGTTCCGCGCTGATGGTGGTTCGCCTTGTGTGTCCGTGGCTTAAAGGACCGAAACACGGCGCAGACAGGACCAGTGCGGTGTTGAGCACATACCCATTCCAAGCACGTTCTTGCAATCACGGGGGGAATAGTTTCTTGAGTATAAAGAGCGCGCGGTGCTTACCGCTAAAACCCCGTTTTGTCGTTTTCACCGTCAACATCACGGTCTATCAAGAGAGGAGATGGACCGACTTCCACCACGCGTAGCGGCATGAGAGCCCCGTGCTTGTTCGATAGCTATCCACGAATTGAATGCTGTTTTTCGGGGAAGCCCCAGAGAGAGAGAGCTTTCCCAAGAAGCAGCTGGATCACGTAATCAAGAAAGTAAGAAAAAAAAGGAAAAACGAAAGAACCCAACCTGCATTTCGTTTCTGTTCTCTCTTCTTGTTTTCTTTTTTAGAACTGTGCAAATCCTGCAGGGAATATGCACAAACTAAGCTCGATTGCGGTGGTCGGAAGCCCCCTAACGTACTCTTAAGCAAGACCGACCTCCCCTTTCGTGAGAAGAAACGAAGAATACGTAAAACCTTTTTCCAATCAGGCGTTGGAGAGTCATCGGCGTGTTGATGCGTACCACTCCTTTTTCAATCTGTCAAGAGCTGCGACGCAGCCATTCGTTGTTGTTAGGCAAATCCTGCGTACAGCACCACTGGTGTTGTTTGCGCTCGGATTGGCGCCGCCCAGGCGGTCGCCTTGCGTCACTCGTTTGTTTGTAAAGTTTGCTCCGTTCTTCCAGACTGGCTCCCGAACAAGACATCCCTGTGTCGGTCGTAGGCGGAGACACCTCGTGTTTTCCCGAGGATCGCAACTTCTGGCGCTCCGACCTTGCTGACCAGTAACGTCAACCTGGGGGTTTTGTCACTCACAGGAGTGACTAGCTGGCGACATCAGAAGTTCGGTGCCAGAGGTTGTATCGTGTCATGCATGGATAGATTGAACCGTCGGAAGGCTAACACGTGGCTGGGTCGGATGGCTCCAGCGGGGCCGCCGCTGAGAGTGATGCGTATCACGTTTCAGCTCGTTAAAGCAGAGCTGCCACACCAAGACCAGTTGAATTTCGTGGAAGCGCCAAGCCGCATGGTGTGAAAGTACCAGTGCTTCCTGTGGCCGGTCGCATGCTTTTCGATCTCGCACTTTCATGTTTTGTTTTCTCCGTCACGTGCGACATGGGACACCAAAGCAGGCAGTTCGGTACACGACACCCGGGAGCCAGAACGGAGTCAGAGCGATGCGGAAAACCGGCTGCCCGACGCGACTCGGGAACCACGGTTCCACAAGGCAAGCCGGTGCGTTTTCGTTTCGGTTCGTTCCGTCCCCTCCCCCCCCCTTCTACACACCAAACAACGTTCCTCTGCCGTTTTCATCTTTTCCAAAATCTCGGTTGCAGGATGGTGAACCAAAACGAAATATGCCCGTCGCGGCCCAAGGCCGCATTTTCACTCGTGTTCTGAGTCTAGCTCGGTGGAAAACGGACATGATGAAAAAATGGGATTTGATGCTCATACAATATACGTATGGCACGCCTTTCGCACTTTATTGTGGGCACCCTTTCCAAGCAAAGTGGGAATTCTGCTTACTGGTCTGTCTGCGCCTTTTGTGTTCGCAGACGTAAAGTCTGCGGGATACTTCTTGGTGACATGACTGCAAGAAAGAACGAAGAGGAAACAAACCATCCAGGGTAAACCTATCACTTACATTGCGTAGGGGCAAGATGAAAAATACCCGTCCAGGGGACTTACGGAAATAAGCTTGTCTGGACAAGGTCACTTTTTCTTCCCGTCCAACGACACCCCCCCCCCAACGCCTGCACCGCGTACTTGTCATACGTATGACAAGTACGTTGTACTTGTCATATGACAAGTACAATGACAAGTACAATCCATGACAAGTAGTACTTGTCATATGACAAGTAGGTACTTGTCATATGACAAGTACCTACTTGTCATATGACAAGTACATACTTGTCATATGACAAGTTATATGAGGGAATTACTCTAGTCTCACATACAATTGGCTGAGAAAAGCATGGTATACCACCCATTCCACGAAAAAGTGTCACAGATTTTCCGTCTGAAAAGCAGCCCGTTTTGGGTCAAAATTTTGGAATTTTTGGGAAATTTTTTTTGGGATGGAAAGAGCTATCCCTGGCGATTATGGGCAAGCAATCAGCTCGCGTGGCGACCAAAATCTGGCGTGCAGATGGGCAAAAGGTCGGTTTTGGGGCTGTTTCAAAAACCCAAAAAAACGATTTCCGGCGGGAATCGAACCACCGACCCACAAACCCCTGTGTGGGTGTGGTAACCTCTGGACCATGGGCTAAAAAAACGGCGGAAATTCTTTTTGTTCACTACCGAGTGAGAATTTTTGGACTCATTTTGAGTTCTTCGCAAACCGGGCGAAATAAGCTCTGAGAGAGCAGAAATACCGTCCTGGGACACTGGAAACGAGTAAATGACGATCTCGCACTTTCCGATAAGAATTCCAACTGAGCAGGCGCTAAAAGCGAATTTTGGCCCGAGGTTTGGCAACATAGCCTAACGGTTACCGCACCCTCCTGGGCCCCTGTAGGCCGTGGTTCGATTCCCCCGGTCCGAGTTTTTTTTTTTGCGATTTTTCGGTGTGAAAAGCAGCCGTCTGGAAATTATTTTCGAGGTCTTTTTGGGAAATCTTTTGGTTTTCGAGTAGTTCTGGGATGCGCGATTATGGGCAAGCTGCCAGCTAGCCCAGCGATCAAAATCTGACCCCCTCCTGGATGCAGAGAGAAAAAAAGCCGATCTCCAGGACCCCATTTTTTCGGGTGCCGACCTCCATTTCCGGGGGGGGGTCGGTCAAAAAATTTATCCGACCAAATATTCGGAAAGCCCTGTCCTCAACGGATTCAAACGTGTCCTCAAAATCTCGAAACCGACCATTTTCGGACCTGCAGATGGAAATTTTCGGCAGAAATCCGAAAAAAGCCGAAATCTGTGACACTTTTTCGTGGAATGGGTGATACAACAATAGTTATTGATTGCAAGCGAAATCTCACTCTGAAAACCGTCTAACAAGTCAGAAAGACAAGCTACTGACTGCCCCAGCCAAGTCTCTACAAACGGCTGCGGGTAGACCGTGTGGGTGCCACCATAAAACAGACTGACCAAGCCTCTGTTGCTGAGTTGAGGTGATGTCTGCAAGCAGGGTGGTTGGCCGACACATCGGATGCGTTTGTTGGTCTGTCGCTGAGTCCAATTCCTTTCTTCCATTTCGCTCAGCAGAACATAGTCATCTCGCACCAACTCCTTGGGACCAGACGCAGGGACTGGAAGCTTTCCGTCTTCGTTGATAACTCAAACTACGCATTTCTTCTGTCACCACACCACCTGCCAGGATAAGTAACGAACACACGCCACCATGAGCGCAAAACGCGAGAGAGACATGCCAAGCACACCTGTACAAGATAAAAAAAGGAACAAGAAGTCAAGCGACTTGGGAAGAACACAAGAAGAAAAACAGACAGCCCAAGTCATAGAGGACTTTATCGAAGTGTATACAACCAAGAAGGACGACAAAAGCGTTGACCACAAGCCGATACAAAGCGTTATCGAAAGCGTGTTCGGCGTGCGGGTGTCGCCCAAGAATGCCTACTTAGTAAAACACTATGGGATGGACGTGATAAGCCTGAGTAAGGCAAAACAGGAAGGGGTGAAGCAGTACGCTGTGCGCACGAAACAGAACACGGAGACCACCTTTTTCGGTGTTGCTGTGAGAAACCGACGAACACTGCAAAGGGTAGCGAGGCGTACGAGAGGCTAAAGCTGGCCTGCGTGAAGGACGTTTCGTTATCGAACCTTGACATGCTTGCAATGTACAACGCAAAGCTTGAGGGGACCAAGGTGGAGACAACGAAGCATGCAGCAGGAAAACGGATGATGGAATGGCCCGATATTACAGTGACAGGCAGAATCCTTCTCGATTCAGAATACTTCTGGGTGGTCACGATTGAGAACGGGTGCACAGAGCTGATCGACAGTCGCCCACCGTCCATGTGCGGCAATAAGTTGAAGTTTAGCTTCAAGAGGGAAACTCCATCGAAGAACTTTGAAGCTGGGACGTACAGCGGTACATACACAGTTCCTGCTGAGGTGACTGTTGATACCACAAAAGAAATTACAGTGCACTCAGATGGCGGCTGCACCACTGTTTATATGCCGTTGCCGACACGTACAGTTATCACAAGCAAGGTGACGGAAGGAGCATAGTCTTGGGAAGAAGGTCGAAAGCAGAGACAAAGACGAAGATGAAGACGAGGATGAAGACGACTTAGAGAACAACAGTGCAAACAATGATGATGATACTGACCATGGCGAAAGAGGAAACTCCGATGACATTCCTCCTGTGACGGTCTCCCCCTAACCACTAGCAAACCTACGCTTTCTCTGTCGCAACACGCGAAAAAAACGGGCACACGAGAATACGTAACACGTTTTCATGAGATTGCTTGCATGCTCTTTCTAAATTTGGTTTTGCATCACAGCGTGGGTTGTGCACATTTGCTGCGGCTCTCTTCTCTGTTTCTTTCACGACCTACTTGCATTGCTAGTTCTGCAGGTCTTCCTTGCGCTCGATCATCCCTTTCCTTCGTGCTGAAACCTTGAGTTCGTCATGCTGCATTTCCGTGAACGGCTCACCAATTGAAACAATTTTTGTACCGTGTTGAAGAATCTGGGCGCGTCCACTGCTTTAGTCTTCGGTAGTCGTCGGAGGCCGTCAGTTGCAAAAAAAAAAAAAAAAAAAAAAAAAAAAAAAATGACGGAGGAGATGAGCCGCATACGAAACACAGCAACATCTGGGTGCAGCGGCCGGGCGTATACCTTCAGCAAACAACCATAACCCCTTACTCGGAGTATTGATCAAAGTTAAGAGGGCTTACAACTCCAAGATGAGGAACCCAAGGCTTCTTGAAAAAGTTCTGCAGCACCCGCGAGTTGGGTCTCCTCCAAAATGAGGAACCCAAGGCTCCTTGAAAAGGGTTTTGAGCACCTGAAAGTTGGGTCTCATGTACCTTCCATGCATGTGTTGACAAGTCTCCGCCTGTCTGAATCCAAATCTGGAGTTGACTGTTTTGACATCAATACATGAAACAGTCTAGCCTAAATAAGCGTCCCTTGTCCGTGAACGGTTCGCTTTGAAAAGTGCCAATTTTGTAGCTCGAGCGCCCTTCGAACAAAAGCACCGGGCAGCCCCTTCAGATTTCTTTTTCTCCAGTGTACGCGCGAGGTGTGGCGTACCTTGGGGCTTGCTTACGCACACGCTTTGTAGAGACGGTCTACCACAGGGCGGAGCAGACGGCCGCGGCACTGTCCGAGCCCAGAGTTTTGCACGCTGCGGGTGATCGTTTCGCTCTTGTCCGGAGCGAACATGCTTCTCCTCTTTTCTTCTTCTTCTTCTTCTTTCGGTGCACGCGTCCTGCTACGCGGGGGTATCCTCTATGGCATCCAGTTTCTTTCGGCAAGGCGCGACTTTGCGGCACAAACTCCTTGAAAGACACTTCTGACAGACGGGACGGCCGCGCTCACCCTGGCTCAAGCCTCGCTTTCTGTCCCGGAGCGAAGTTCGTGTTTACCAGGGTTCGTGCCGCGTTTCTGTTCTGGATTTTGCCCCTTCTCAACACCCCCCCCCATCGTCTCTGTTCTCGTGTTCTATTTAAGGTTAACCACTCAATCGTACGCTATCTCCCATCGGTTTACTTTTGCGCTTGTGTTACCTGCTGGCTAGTTTCATTGCAGAGACAGCTGCAGCCGCACAGCTGGGGAAAGGGCGAGAGACCAGTTGCCACAGTAGTCCACTGCACTACCGTCAAAAAGCTGATAAAGCAGAGTCACTTGCGGACGCTTGCACTGACCGGGAGTCGTGTACTCTCTTTCGACGGACCTGTTTCATCCACACACCGCTGTTATTGCTTGCGCTGGTTCTCATATCGGGATCGATATTATCCACCTCGACCCCGCGGTCTTAGCGCCACGTGGGTCTCTGGGCGATGGTTGCCGGGTACTCCATTCGTCTGTCATCGCGACCCACCGCATTGCCGGCTTCGCGCAAATCTTCACACGTGCAATGAAGTGTTATGTTTTCGCCTCTTCAGCTCGTTTTGATCGTCGCGTTCAGGCGCTCGCTGGCGCTTCTCTTCTCCTGCTGAGTCTCCGTTTGCGCTCATTCGTTGCTATCGACATTTCCCCCTGTTCGATATGGCTTCCACCAAAAAACAGCAACCGCACTCATATAGCCTTTGCTCTAAGCAAATCCATTGCACAACGGATACGGTGCTAATTTGTTCACAGCAACGTCGACCCGTGTGCGTGTGACGTAAGCGCTTTCTTCCCGAAAGAAAAATGAAAGGGCTCCTTGCAAGGCACCCCAACCACCGTTCATAGAGCACAGGTCTTGTTGCGAGGGGTTGATCCCAGCCTTCTGAACACCAGCAGTATGGTGATGCCGCACACTGGGCCACCTTGCAACACCAGCAGTACGCTGATGCCGCACACTGGGCCGCCGCGCAACAGCAGCAGCATTAATACGCTATTGACCCTAACCCCCCCGGAATCTCGAGCGACCTTCAACTCTACAAAGGACTGGGAGGGAGCGGGGGGCACGGCACTGTCAGCCGCGGATGCCTGGCTCGGAATCCTCGAAGTCGTCGACGCTGCTGTTCGAGCTCTGCCCGGACGATCTCGACAGCGAAGATGACGTGCGGGAGCAGGCGGCGGCGCTCCGCGAGCGGGACGCCGCGACCCGCTGCGAGAGGACCTGGCAGCTCGAAAAAGACGTCGTCTACGGCGCCGACGGCATGGGCATGCCCTGCCACAACGACGCCCCCCGCAGGCTGAAGCGCACGCAGCCGGACTGGATGCCCGCCCTCGTCGACGAAGAAGCGATATCGAACAGGGGGCTCGAAATGGCTCGAGTCGCCTACACCTCGCTGACCCTCGACGCCTTCAACGAAGGCCACGTCAAGTGCACCGAAGCGCATCCCTACGGCCGGCCTGTCATCGCCGTCGGCGCTGCCGCCGAGGATGATTGGGCGGCTATGCGCAAGTGGTCCGCGCAGGAGGTGTTCGAGGAGTGCTACGGCGGTGTGCCGTTGCACATCACAGAGATGTGCATGGCCGGAGAGTTCGGCAAGCCGTACCCTGTGCGGCTACCGACCCGGTTGTACCTGCAGTACGCGCAGGACAACGAGGTTGATTTCCCGTACTACCCGTTTGAACGGGATTTCGACAGCGAAGCAGCGGAGGACGAAGGCAGGGCCGCGCTGCTGCGGGACTTCTGCCTGCCGAAGTTCTTTGAGAGCGACGTGTACGCGCTGACGCCGGAAACGCGGGCGCTGTTCCCGAAGCATAAGTTTGTCCTGGTCGGCGGGCAGCGGACGGGCGCGAACATGCACCAGGACCCCATGGGCACCAGTGCTTGGAACACGCTCGTCGCCGGGCGGAAGCGGTGGGTGTTCTTCCCGCCGAACACGGACCCCTCCGTGCTCATGACCGGCGAAGAACCGTCGGAAGCCTCAGCGACGCAGCCCACCTCTGGCTACGTCATGAGCATGGGCAAAGTCACCGGCCGGAGCCCTGTGAACTGGTGGCTCGACGTGTACCCGAAGCTTGTCAAGCCCGGCGCAGACGGCACTTCGCTAGCCCAGCGCCTCGGAATGGTCGAATGCCTCCAGCGACCGGACGAGACCATCTACACGCCGCCGTACTGGTTCCACGCCGTCCTCAACGTCACGGGCTTCACCATCGCCGCGACCGGCAACACGCTCTCGCCGCTGATGCTCAAGGAGCAGTGGCCGCATTACCGGAAGCAGTACCCCGACGACGCCGAGGTCTTGCGGCGCGAAGTCCTCGCGCGGGGCCTGCTCGCTCCTGGTGACCTGCCCATCTGAGCTTGCCCCCCCTCGCGCCGAGACCTGTGCCCTATACACGATGGCAGTGGTGCCTCGGCGAGGAATCTCTTCAGCCGGCAGTGCAGCGCGCTTGCGCATTCACCATACGCATACTCAACCGTCGTCGTCACTGTAAACAAACAAATCAGCGTGCCCCAAGCAGGCGTTCGCCGTGAATGACAAAGCACGGGGCAACAGGGCTCGGTTCTTGTTGGTGCCTCCTAGCCACACACGGAATTTCTGCGTTCCCGCATTGACTGCGACCACCCCTCGATCGGCTTCGTATGTTGCGCCCATCGGAAGAAGGGTCCTGGTTCCATTGCAAGCTGGTCTCCTGACTCGAGTGTATTTTCGGGTGTCTGGAGTCAGCTGTGGTGGACTGTCATCCGCAATCAACAACTTGCTCTGCGGTGAGTATCAAAGAACGGGCTATGCGGAGCACTTCGGTGTTTCCACCCACCATCATGTCGATTAGAGACTCTCCGAGGCAAGCTCTTCCTGCACGTTTCGTTTCCTTTCGCGTTCACTCGTCGTGACAGGCACGCGGCAGTGCCTGACCAAGACCGCATCCACCCCGACACTGGATGCCGGCGTCAAAATAGCCGGTGTTGGAGTCTCTAGGATCAGTCAGTCGGTTCTGACCAAGAAGACGTAGCCATCCCGACAATCAATGCCGGCATCAATATGGTCGGCGTCTCCAGGATTAATGGGTCCTCGACCAAGACCGCATCCACCCCGACACTGGATGCCGGCGTCAAAATAGCCGGTGTTGGAGTCTCTAGGATCAGTCAGTCGGTTCTGACCAAGAAGACGTAGCCATCCCGACAATCAATGCCGGCATCAATATGGTCGGCGTCTCCAGGATTAATGGGTCCTCGACCAAGACCGCATCTACCCCGACACTGGTCGGTTCTGACCAAGAAGACGTAACCATCCCGACAATCAATGCCGGCATCAATATGGTCGGCGTCCCCAGGATTAATGAGTCCTCGACCAAGACCGACAGTCGATGACCTACGGGCCAAGCTAGACTACCAGCCGGCACTGTGCCGATAAAGATACAAACTCAACCCCATGCAGTTGCAGGACATGACCCTGCAAACTAAAGCCGCCCGAGGGATACAATTTAGAGGTGCTGCTCTTTGTGTGTTTCGTACTAGACCGACAGGTCCCCTCCCACATGGTAGGTTCGGTATCTGTTGTTGGATGTTCGTCCATGGCTTCTCTCCATTCGTTTGCGAAGGTCTTGATCCAACTTCTTCGTATAATCAATCGATTTGTAAGACGAAAGAGAGCGCTGACAGCGCGTTGGGAGAAGATCGTCTAGACGACCAAGTTCGCTCGCTACTAGGCTAACCCTCCCCTGGCATGTACAAGCGGCAGTTGAACCGGCACGCTCTTGCCTCGGGGCGGACTTCTTCCTCTTCGTCTTCTCCGGAAACCGGGGCCAAAACAGTTGGGGGAGCGACGCGAAGGCAAAAGGAGACCTTCGGGAAAGAAAATGGAGGCGGCGTCGGCCGCGGGCGGCATACCCCTGATGCCGTGCAGGAGCTGCCGGAACCTGGTGTCCCGGGCGAGCATTTATTGCATGGTGTGCGGGCACCTGCAGAAGGCGACCGACGTGCTGCCGGACGCGCGCGTGGTGGCCCTGTGGGCCGTCAGCGAGCTGAGGCTCCCCGACTCGATTCGGCGCGAGATCGCGATGTGGGCGCCGCGGAGCCTCAGCGGGGGCAGCAGCCGGTGGTCGCCGTACAGCACGAAGCTGCTGCCTCTCGGTAGGAAGGGGCGGACCCTCGTCTACCCTGGCGACCAAGAGCCGTCGGAGCACTACGGGGGGTACCCTGCCATGTGGAGCCGGTACCTGGCGCCCGGCTGGGGCAAAATAGGGTTCTCCGTGCTCTTGTCGACGAGCGGGTTGCTCCTCGAGAACCTGTACCTCGTCGGCGTGTGCCTGCCGACCGACTTCGAACGAGACACGCACTCCTTCGCGGCCAAGAAGCAACCCATGCGGGCATACCCCAGGCGGTGTTTTGCCTTGATGCTCGGCGGTCCGACCGGCAACGTCGAACTGGCGCACGACGGCGAAGGCATCGTCTCGGAGGAAGTGGAAGAGCCGTACCTGACGGACGAGGCGGACAAAGTGTTGATCACCCTCGTCGTCGACACCTGTGCCCATCGCGCGCAGTTCCTCGTGAACGGGATCGCGTTGCAGCACAACACGACGCTGCCGGAGCACTGGGTAAACGAAAGAGTCTACCCCTTCGTGGTCTTGAACACCGTTGGCGACAGCGTTGAGTGGATTGGCTGAACTGGTCCTCTCGATGGGTCTACCATCCGATGCCTCGACACTACAGGCGTACCGGCAAGGCTCCTCTGCTCTGTCGTATAGACCCACGTAGTAGGGCCCGATAAACGTCGCAACAGCAGAGCAGCGAGCACTTTCGGTGGGCTAGTTGCAGGCGTTTGTAGTCGGCGGCTCAGACCTGTTCGTTGCCGTAAAAGACGAAAGAGACACACGAGCTGGATAGCGTCGTGCACAATAAAGGCGACGACGCAGCAGGTTCGGTAGGTTGGGTTCAGGCGATCGCATTGTGTGCGGCTCTGATCTGTTGCTTCAGAAGGCGTGTACTTTCCCGAAAGAGACACAGCAGCTGGATCGCGTCCGCACAACAAAGGCGACGACGCCGCAGTTTCGGCAGGCTAGTGTCAGGCGTTTACGTCGTTATGTGGCTCAGATCTGTTCGTTATGCGCTGCAGCGGAAGAGGAGACCGGCTTGCTTCCGAAGTTCTGGATCTCGGCTTGCGACCGATCCATGGTGTACTCGGCTGAGTCTACGAGTTTGACTCTGCGCTCTGAACCACCAGCTTATAGGCAGACGGAGGAAGCGGTCAAACGCGTTCGGAGCCCTTCCCCAAAAGCAGTTGCACAGACACCGAATCTGCAAAAAGAATGAGGAAGGTGAGACTGCCATTCTTTTATCCTGCTTGGTTTGGTCTATTAGCAACGCCGGAGTGTCTGTCTACTTGCAACCCCGCCCCATCCCAAACTCTTATGGTGTTGGTTCGGGTAGGTGCTCATCGTGCCATGCGCTTTGCTCCGATTCGCACATTAAACCATAAAAGTGTCGGTCGGTGTCCACGGAATCGCCCAGAAGCTGGGCAGATCGTGCGGCTGGTTCGAAAAAGTCACCTTTGGTTGAACACGAAATAGTTGTCCGGTCGCAACGGAAGGAAGACCCTCCCACTATTGTCTCGGGCCTGTTCTTGTCCTGGAGGACGCCGCGCTGCCCTCCCCCCACTTACTAAGGCTTTCCTCCGCCGCGTAGGCCCCGCCCTTGCCCGCTCGGTTGGTCTTTTTTACCGCGTCCCACTGGATTGCGCATACCCTCCACGCTCTTTCACCGCTTGCCCGAACGGTCTCTTCCTGACGATGATGGTGGTGGACGAAACGCCGACGGCTACGCACTATGAACCAGACCCGCAAACCAGCCATTTTTAGGCAGCATCCAATTCCACAGGTCAGGTTACTATATATTTATGTGGGTTGTCCGTCTGTCTGTCTGTTCGTCACAATGAAAAATTCCCTGTTTAAATTTCAACTTCGTCAAAAAAATATTCTGAACTCAATATTCAGAATCCAGTTTCTATTGGGTTTCCTATGAACCAGACGTATCCGTAGTTCTAAAAGTCGAGCTCAGCACCACACACACGGGCGATGTCTTAGGAAGTAGGGACAACATTGCTGCCGTCTATACGAAACGCGAGCTTGAACAGTCCACGTTGTCAAACCTCCAGCCGAGAAGGGGCCCACTGCGATTGATGGCCGGCAGTTTCAAAGAGCACCGGCCCGAAAAGAGTTAATTTGATTAAACTGGCGAGATCTTGGTGTCGGTCACAATTTGTTTCGAGCCTGACTTGCCAAAGCAAGTAAGTAAAGTGTACACGAAAGAAGCCATGCCCCCCCAAACCCACTCAGTACGTAGTAGCTCCAAAAGAAACCATTCGACGAAGTTCACCCGGAGACTCTAAAATCCCGGATTCTCAAGCGAACTATAACTCTAAAAGCCCGGTTTCTCAAGTGAACTATAACTCTACAATCCCGTCCGAAAAGGATCCCAAACTCATTTGATTTGCCGGCAGTTTCAAGGGCTGCCGAAAAAAAGAGTCCACTCGAACACCAAACCCACATCCAGCAAATAACCACCGCGCTCCGCTCGCCCGCGCGTGACACACAAGAAACACCAAAGCAACCTCGGAAAAGAACCGAAAAGGAGAGGCAAAAAAGAGAAAAAAGAGAAAGAGCTGACCAGCCACCCGGAAAGAACCACGAAGTAGAGCGAAGAAAAGTAGACCACTTCCCCCTCCGAAGCCCCCCAAACCCAAAAAGCAAAGCAAAAACAAAAGCCAAGACAATGGCCTCCGAATACGACTACCTCTTCAAGCTCCTTCTCATCGGCGACAGGTATCTTCCAACCCTCATGTTCCGAAACCAAAACAAGGCCACCCAGTATCGGATGTCCCCAATGATTACACAACCCGGTGAATTCAGCAAATCTAAATGACTGGAGAAGGTTGGGAAGAAAAGGAAGGAGGTTACTGCCCGCGCCGAGAGGCGTGTCACAGTGTCGTGAGATTTCAATGGGTGCCGGACGCGTTCAGGGATTGGCTGGGGTGGATCGTCGTTTGCTGTCTACTTCGGCGTGGGGGCTGCTTTTTGGACCACGTGATTTCTCTCCGGAGGGACAGATGGAGCGTGGGCCATGCTTCATCCGGCATTGAGCTCAAGACTTCTGCTATCATGCGGTGTTAACTGTGGGGGTTTCGGCCCTGCCAGAGCCTGAGTGTCTAGGCGGGAGCTCTCTCTGTGCAACAAGCTTGGCCTGACTGTACCAAGCCCTGGTGAAAGTGCCAGTGGGCTATACTTCGCTTCAGACTGTACCCACTTTAAGCCAAGATGTAAAACACACACACATACACAGTGGTGTCGGTAAGAGTTGTCTGCTTCTCCGTTTCGCTGACGACACGTACACCGAGTCGTACATCAGTACCATTGGTATGCTCGAAAAAATTGCTGCGATCGATACACTGGGGCTCCTACCTCGAAGGTGCTATACTTGCTGGACACACCACTAAACGTCAACACCAACCCTGGATCGTGGCATACCTTCACAACATCCACAGGTGTCGACTTCAAAATCAGGACGATCGAGCTTGACGGCAAGACGATCAAGCTTCAAATCTGGGACACCGCAGGACAGGTGCGCCACCTTTTTCGACTTTCTTCAATCTTGGGTACCGGCAAACATATTTGTATTTTCTATCAAGAAGGCCGCTTGAAGAAGCCAGAAAAACACACATTTTGCACTGATTGCTACCGAACCGCATCAAGAAGAAGAAGCGGTCGGTACGAGAAGCGGCAATCGCGGATAAGGCAACGGGTACAGAGCAGTCGACGCGCAGTCGAGCAGTGAAGCGGCCCGCGTCGCAGGTGGCACAAACCGAAGAAGCCCGTGCGGCAGGGAGTGGAGACGAGGTGGTGCAAGACGAAGAAGGGGCAGCGCGAAGCGACCAGCCCGGACGGACCAGCAAGACGCAAGACCAGGCGACCAAGAGAAGGAGGGGGACGCGACCCAGAGACCCGGGCTAAGTAGCCTGGAAATAGTGTGATGGACCTTTCTTCGGAGGGGCTCACGCACTCAAAGTTCGAGTTATACGCACCAAGAAGAAGTGAAGGGGACGCGTTGCAACTTACTTAGAAATATTTGGGGATAGGAATCCACCGCACGGCGACACCACCGCAAAGGGAGGCGGGGCAAGGGAGGGGGGGCAAGAGAGGGGGGACAACGGAACATGGTGAGTAGACTTCACCCACCGAGGCCACACACATGTACTAATGTGTGCGCATTTGGCCTCCATTGCCGGCGACTATTCCCATCGTCAACTGCAAGTGGTCGACTGTTGCTTCGTGCACCGGGTAAGATCCTTCTTCTGCTGAGCGCACAGAAGACAGAATGGAATCATCCTTTGTTGCGGCCCCGCACCACGCACATAGATAGGTCCCGCGTGTATTATTGACTACCACAAGCACATTTACCGTACTACTACCATGTGAACCTCGACCACACTAGGTACTGCAGGTTTTATCCACGAACATGCAGCAAATTTGTCCTGCATGTAATCCTACCGTACTATCCGCTACCGCGTGAGGCACGAGCACATTGCGTACTGCTACTGTGACATCCACCGAACACGCGTATCTTGTGTATTCGAACCACTAGTCCATGTCCGCTGCAATCCCCCTCACAGGAGCGTTTCAGAACCATCACCTCCAGCTACTACAGAGGGGCCCACGGTATTATCATTGTGTACGACGTCACCGACGTCGAGACCTTCCACAACGTGAAGACGTGGCTCAAGGAAATCGAGAAGTACGCGACCGACAACGTCAGCAAGCTTCTGGTCGGAAACAAGACCGACTTGGTGGTGAAGAAGGCCGTCGACCACGGCACCGCGAAGGAGTACGCGGATTCGTTGGGCATCCCGTTCTTGGAGACCTCGGCGAAGAGCTCGATCAACGTCGAGACAGCGTTCGTGACGATGTCCTCCGAGATCAAGAAGCGCATGCAATCCTCCCAGCCGGACACGACCAAGCGCAGCGGCGTCGACATCACCAGGTCCGAGAACATCGGCATGAAGAAGAAGGGCGGCGGCTGCTGCTAAAAGGAAGTGCCCGCACCAGGTCCCCCCCCCCCCCCCCCCCCCCTAGTCCGTCGTACAACTTTTCTTTCACTCCAGACGCACGAAGGCACAAACCTTGCCTAAAGACACGAGTCACCACACGTCCAGTCCGCGTCCGTTCCTTCTTGCCCACTTTCCACCCTTTCTTTTTGCTTGTTCACCGGCAGAGTGAAATCTACATCTCTTCTCGCTCCTTTCTTCTTCATCTTTGAATAAGCACCTGTTTTGTAGAAAAATACTCGAGGGACTGCCTTGTGCTCATTTCGAAGGAGGCTAGAGGGGGAGAAATCAATACAACTTCAAAATGGGTCTTTTTTGCTGAACGCTTACGCCCGCCACTAAACCCAGGGTTACCTGTGTTTCGTGTGGGCTACAGCACATTTACCTCCTTTGATCTATCGCAACTGGCAGTCTCCTCAAGCATTTCCTACAAAGCAGGTGCTTATACAAAATAAATACTCGAGGTGACTACCAGTAGAAGGACGATGCAACAAGAACCCGAATTACGAACGAGGAAAATGTGGATTTTAATGCGGGCAACAAAGAGAGAAGCAGCCCAATTCTGTAGCAAGACCCCTTGCACTGATCCAATTTATGTTGTATTTGGTACAGGCGGACCCTCTGAGTATTCTTCTTTTACCTTTTTTATAACAATTTTGCTTCCCCCTCCATCTGTGCGCTCAGCTCATTTTTCCAATCCTCTGCTTCTCATTTTCCACCCCTTGCTCTTTCGATTCTTTTCTCAGTTCCGTAGAAAAAACCACAAAATATGATTTCCATCTAAACACGCAGAAGTGGAGAAGAAGCGCCGCGCGAGTGGGGCGCGGATTGCCGGATTATTTTCCGATGCTCCTCATCTCAACCAGACCACTCGTCGACTGTCCGCGCCCCTTCCAATGACCGAGCACGATCCGCAAGTCGGGAAACATATCGATGTATCCACTGCGGAACAGCGGTCACCAAAGCTGATTCACCATTCGTGGGAGAAACTGGTCTCAGAATTTACATGAGGCAATGCTCCCAAAATCCAAACCTGAAACGGTAACATACCCAGTTTCACTGGAGTGCCCGTTCCCGGCGAGCTACGAGGGAACGAACCTGTAAGAGTGCCAACGCTACTCTTTCAATAACGTACATATAAAAGGTGTCACGGGATAAGCCGGCAGCCGCTGCTTTTTTAACGGCTTATCACGTGGGCGGCCCTGAGATTACCCCCTCAGGTGACACCACTTTATCTTTAGCCATACTTCAACCTCCTTTGCTGGAAGAGGCAGCGAAATTCCGTCGAGAAGAAGGCAACCCACCGGTGAAGAAGACGTGACACGTGTCCAGACCGGCGCAGAAAAGCACGTCTAACATGCGGGCCCCCCGCCCTGTGCTTGCCACCAGTCTTTTTCGCAATCGGTGCAGGACACGCAACAACAACCCGAAGACCAGTACGGGGGCTTTGCTTCACATTGCGAGCCGCGTGCCAACTTTACTGGTGCCGATAAAGTTGCCTTCCCCCCCGACACCCCCCCGCCCACTCACCCGTATTTTCTTCTTTTAGCATGTTGTCATATTTCTAGCCCCTCGTTGTGCTTTAGTTTTCTGTTTTCCTTCCTTTCTTTGTTCCCCCTTTTTCCCTTCTCGCTCTTCACTCAACCACCCCCCCTACTTTCTCCCCTACGTGTCCATCTGCCACACTGACTTCTTTCTCCCTGGCACCGTGGTGAAAGCCTCGGCCATGCTCAAGCGTCTTCAGGACCCGAATTGCAATAGCTTTCGTCTGACACATCTCTCAACAGCACGCAAACAGCAATTCTCTTATTCTACTTGTGCAGCAGGCGACGTGGTACGATATATCGGATAGACTGTTTGCAGCTAATTGATGATTGTTGTCTCTACTGTCGTCTCAGGTCAGCACCCGTGCTCGAAAGCCACGGAGTGCTGAGTGCGCCAGACTTGCGTGCCAGACCTGCAATCAGAACCGTTCCACGCCGCAAATTCTTTACAACACGATTCTTTCACCCTGACGGTGGAATCTTTGTTTATCAGCCCCGAGAGAAAATTCCAGGAATGATTGTTAGTCCTAGCGGCAACCC
Source organism: Diplonema papillatum (assembly GCA_030068145.1). NCBI lineage: Eukaryota > Euglenozoa > Diplonemea > Diplonemida > Diplonemidae > Diplonema > Diplonema papillatum. Next base: position 109,978 of record JAPJBO010000262.1, read on the forward strand.
GGGAATGGGGCTAACTTAACTTCTGGAAAAGACGAATAGAAGCAGAAAAAAAGAAGAAGAGGACATTCAGCAAACAGCGACACACGCACCCATACACCGAAGCTTAAGAATAGAGGGAACACTTGGCCGGGAGAGTCCCTGCTAGCCCGATGATGTCCGCCTAGAGCCGGTGCTTGGAACAACCACCATCCCCCCCTTTGATGCTAGCATCAAGCATGCATGAGAGGCAAGAGTTTGCCCCACACTAAACTAAGACTTCCCCCTTCGTAAAACGCGAACCGGAAGTATTCGTCAGCAGATATCGTACCTGTGCCCCTGTCATAGTGCAAACCCGAAGCGTTGCAACAAATCGAAGCTCCAGCGATTGGAGGGGCCTACACCGATGTGGAAGTAGTTGTACGGGCGTGAGTGGGTAGCGATCCAAGCAGCCAGCTTAAAGCAAAGACCTCAACGCACCCCCTCCCCGGCACCATCTATCAACTAACTCTACCTATTCCCATTTCCTTTTTTTATCTCAATCCCCAGAGAGCGTCCCGGGTTCACTACCTGTTCACCACCTCTTTCCAGGACGGGGCCATTTTCTTTCGCTCTTCTCTTTTTGGTTAGGACCAACTTTCGGCTTGCACTCAAAAAGAGGGCAAACATCCGTTCTGGCAATGCACGTCCGCGGTCGCGTTCCGGGTAGAGTTCCTGTAGGTGAATGCTCCACAACTCGCAAGGAGAGGTGTGATGGTCATCGATGGACCCGGGTATTCGCTGGGTGATTTGCGCTTTAGACCCGCCCGGCGCGAACCTAGCGTGCGCCGACAACGGGCAGCATGCTGCATGCTCATTGACGTCATGGAAGTCGTGTTTACACTACGCTACTGCGGCAGCATACAAGCCGGCAGCCACTGCGCAGCGGATTTTTCACGTGGGCGGCCTTGAGGTTACCGAGCGTTCATCCATGCTCCAACGCCCTCGCGCCGGCGGGCTCTCGGAGAACAATAAACGACTATCCGAGAGCCCCGCATTAAAGCACCACACTGTGGCATTTCCACGCTCCTTGTTCCGGACGAGGTGCCCGAGGCGCGCGGAGCGGATGGATGACGACGTGAATCCTGCCTCCGCCGCGCCCGGCTTCTGTGGAACGGAGGGAAGGGGCAAGGGGGGTGGCGGCGGTGGTGGAGAATGCGACGCGTGAGTACAACCAACGCATGTTGCTGATTCGCCCATCTGGCCTCTGTCGCTTAAATTCGCCCCCCTCCACCCCATGAGTCGCAGTCACGGTCATCAGGGTGAGTGCCCTGACTTTTTTAACTGATTGCTCAGACACGGTTGTAGGGACCTTCTCCCCGTGACGGATTCGCCTGTGCTCTAGTAGCACGGGTGTCCTGGCTGTGACGAGCTACGAACAGCCGCCTGACAAACCAGACTCACACCGCAGTCCTGTCTGCAGACACTCAGGTTCCGCGCTGATGATGGTCCGCCTTATGTGTCCGTGGCTTAAAGGACCGAAACACGGCGCAGACGGGACCAGTGCGGTGTTGAGCACATACCCATTCCAAGCACGTTCTTGCAATCCCCCCGCACCCTCCACCCCATGGCTCCCCCCCACGACGTTCCTGAGCTCTCGTAGAACGGGCGGTCCTGGCGTGTGCCGTGCTCTGCAGACACGCAAGTTCCGCGCCAATGAACGGTCCGCCCCCACAATGCAGACAGGACACATTGTCGACCCTCCCCTTCTCAAAACACTTGCAGTACCCCACTGTGGGAATTTGTGTACAGAGGAGGTGCGGAAGTGCATGTACGCAGGTGGTGGGTTGTTTCTCGTAGCTATCCGTTGGAAAATTGCCTTTTACTCGCTTCCGCGACTTCGGCACAGTGCGCGTGAAGAAGCGAAGTCCGAGTGGGGAAAGAAGCAGTTTTGCACGAGAGATAGGTATCCTTCGTACGCCTTACATCGCTTTTTGACCCTTCTCTCTCTCTGTCGCTGTCTACCATGGGTTGGAGGAGCATCCGCGCACCGGTGAGGCCTCCCCCTCACATGAAGCCCGCCTCTAAGCTGGCACACCCGCCCGCTCGGCCCCTAACCACCCAGCGTCGACGGCCGGCTTGGGGAAAAGATGGCAGAACGCACGTTTTAGGAGAGTTCGTTGCGTGTGTACACAGCACACCCCGGACTTCAGCAGCCATATTACTAAGTCAATGCGGGAGTGAAAAAAGTGCGGGAGTGGCCATTCCCGCAGTGCGGGAGTGCCGCTCCTTCATTGCGGGGGTCCACTCCCGCATTGAGGGAGTGAGGCCGACCGCACAAACGACCGCAAAACCACTCCCGTAATCCGGAGTGGGAGTCCGGGGTGCAAGCTTACGCAAACCCACACACCCCCCGCGCCGCTCCTTGTGACGTGTCCAGTCGCACCGTAGTGGTATTCTTCGCACATTCTTTATCTGTCTGTTATCGTCTTGTTTGGTCGTGTTCTCCATTATATTTCCACCCCCCCCCCCCCTTGTTTTCTATTTCTCTTTTTGATTTTCGATCCCCACCCACCACCCCCCCTTTTTCTTGTGATTGGGCGTGTCGTCGTTTCACTTCTCGGCTTCAGTCCTTTTCTTCTTCTCGTTTTCTATTTCTTTTTTTTCAGCATCTTCTTTTTTTTTTTTTTTTTTTTTTTTTTGCCCGCCTTTCACATGGCCGGGCCCCTCTCCCCCCTATTTCCCATCCTTTTTTTTTTACCTATGCATACTTCCACCACCCCCTTCCTTTCTTTTTCTTTTTGCTTTTTTTTTTGTTTGTCTGCTGGATACAGGGGCTGCGTTCCTTTTTTGCTCCGCACGCTGTGGGCCAACTCAGTGAAGACTGCATCCACCTGAACAGGACCTGCACTCTCACATATGCACCGGTATAGCGAGGCGACCAGATCCACTCGGAGGGAATGTCGTCGGCTCTCCCACTTGAACGGCTTCTTGTCCTGGTAGCCTGCCCGCCTTGGTTTTCGGTGTACCAGTTGCCAGCCACGGATGGCGCATGCCGTGCAACCGGGCCGTCTACTTTGCTTCTGCCTGAAATCACCAAAATAGGCAAGGTTACCGCTCTTAGACGTACATCGGCACTGTGCGTGGCGATTATCAGAAACTATCGAAGAGATGGTCACTGTGCTCTAATTCGTCCTGCCTCTCTGTCTCTCTATATTCTGGGTCTGCGCCGTTAAACCGGCCAGCGGTGACCCGCACCAACCCGCCGACGACCCTTCGAACCCTCCCGTGCAGCAGACACCGCCGGCTCCACGTGGCTTGAATGTCGTCGGCTCTTTCTCGGAAAGTGGGCGACGGCGATGACAACGAGAAACTCAAAAAATGACAGGAGGGTGGGACTGCTAAGGCGTGACAGCCGAGAATCACCGAACCGAACCCCCGCCCGAGCAAGACTTGCACTCTTATATATCCATCGGTATGCACACTGTGTGTGCGACCGGATACTCCCTGCACTCTAACTCGTCTCCCCTTCGCTGTCTCTCTGCCGGGTTGTACACACCGCCCACGCTTTGCGGCTGGACGGAAGACCGAGTGGATGTTGGGCAAGCTGGAAACAATTTGCGCCCGAACCCCTCGAGCAAGACTAGCACTCTATTTTATATCCAGAGGCGTGTGCGACCGGATACTACCCGGAGAGATGATCCCTGCACTCGAAACTCGTCTCTCCTCTCTGTCTCTCCATATTCTGGGTCTGCGCTGTTAGTAATCGAAAACCAGGACCCCCCTCTTCCCCCGTTGCCTATCGTGGGGGGTTGTGTGTGGGGTTGGACGCCGTGAGCGGCGTTCGGGCGCGTTGGCCAATGGAGGTCTCCGACGCCGAGGCTTCGCAGGCGTCGGAGGAGAACGAAGCGCAGCGGCCGGCCGCCGACGGCGAAGGCCACGGCGGGAGAGACGCACCGCCCGAACCTGCCAGCGGTGATCCACACCAGCCCGCCGACGACCCTTCGAACCCCTCCCCCGCTGCACGCACCGGCGCTGGCTCCCCGTCTCCGGTGGGCGGAGAGTCGCCGCACGGTGGCTGCCCCCCGGCGGCCGCGGGGCTTTGGGAAAAAATCGGCCCCTCCCCGGCTCACTTAGAGCCGGCGCGTTCCGCTGCCGCTACACTTTCGCCCGGCCGCCAGTCGGAGCCGCCGGCTGACGCCCGCCGCGGCGGAGTTGAACGGGAAGAGCCGGAGGCCCCTGCCAGGGCCGGCGGCAGTCCCGGAGCCGACGAATCGGCGGCCCCGGCCAGAGCCGGCGGCGGTTCCGAAGACCGCGACAGCAACGAAGTCGAACAGGACGGGCCGGAGACCCCCGATGCGACGCACAAAGCAGTCGCGCGATCAGACGCAGGCGGCACCCATTCCCACCCGGAGACGCCGCCAGCTACCCGCAGCAGCAGCGGCACGCCGGAAGAGCTGATGTCCCCATCCAGAGCCGACGGCAACCCCGAAGCCCGCAACAGCAACAAAGTCAAACCGGAAAGGCCGGAGACCACGCACGAAGCAGTCGCGCGATCAGACGCAGGCGGCACCCATTCCCACCCGGAGACGCCGCCGGGTGCCCGCAACAGCAACGGCACGCCGGAAGAGCTGATGTCCCCATCCAGAGCCGGCGGCAACCCCGAAGCCCGCGACCGCAACAAAGTCCAACCGGAAGAGCCGAACACTCCATCCAGCGCCGACGCCAACACCATGCGGCACCCAGCGACGCACGAAGCAGTCGCGCGATCAGACGCAGGCGGCACCCATTCCCACCCGGAGACGCCGCCCGGTGCCCGCAACAGAAACGGCACGCCGGAAGAGCTGATGTCCCCATCCAGAGCCGGTGGCAATCCCGAAGTCAAGCCGGAAGGGTCGCCCAGAGCGGGCAGTGGCTGTGCTCGGCTGGGAGCCCGGGCGGTCGGAGCAACGGCGGGCGAGCATGCCGCCATCATAGAGGCGCTGGCCCGGAAGAACGTGAACAGGGCTGGCGAGAAAATCGGGGACCTGCCGCCGGGAGACCCGCTGGCGGCGCCGCTGCGCGACCTGTTAGCGACCATGCTGCAGCTCCTGTCGCCGCACTACCGGGGCGGCGCGTCGCCCGGCAAAGACACGCCGCCGCCCAACTCGTCCGAACGGCTCCGCCGGTACCGCAAAACCCGCGAGAGCATCCTCGGCAACCTCGGCCAGTTTTCCCCACCGAATCTGAAATGAAACCGCAGGGAATGAGAGATCCGGTGTCCTCTCCAAAGTCCCAGTGTAGTTGGAATGCCTTCTACCCGCAAAACCCTCGGCAACCTCGGCCAGCTTTCCCCACCGAATCTGAAATGAAAACGCAGGGAATGAGAGATCCGGTGTCCTCCCCCAAAGTCCCAGTGTAGTTGGAATGGAATGCCTTCTACCCGCAAACCCTCGGCAACCTCGGCCAGTTCTCCCCACCGATTTTGAATGAGAATTAAGAGATCTGGCGTCAGTTAGCCACGTTGCCTCAGAAATACTCGGAAATGATAGATCCGGCAGTAGCCACGTTGCCTCAGGAGCCGCCTGGTGCTTATTTTGACGACGGCCAGAGGATAGAAGCAATGCAACGTCAGAAACTCGGACAGCGGGCATGCCGCCATCATAGAACCAACACCAGGCCAGAAGGAATGAATAGAAGCAATCCAAACTCAGACAACGAGCATGCCGTCATTATAGAAGTGCTTGCTCGCAAAAAGCCGGCAGAAAAACTGGAGACCTGCCGCTGCGCGACCTGCTGTCGCCACGCTACCGAGGCGGTGCGTCGCCCGGCAAAGACACGCCGCCCCACTCTTCCGAACGGCTCCGCCGGTACCGCAAAACCCCGCGCGAGAGCATCATCGGCAAACCTCGGTCAGTTCTCCCCGCCGAATCGAATGAAGTGACAGGAAGTAAGAGATCCGTCAGTTAGCCAGTGTGCAGTACTAGAAAGCAAAAAAGGCAAATGAAAGGGAAGAAGAAAAAAATGAGTAGTAATCAAGAGCGATCGCCGCTACAACCAACAAAATCGAAAACGCACTCCCCGTCCCTTGCGGCCTTCCCGAGGGGGGTGCAATGCGTTCGAAATTTCCGCAGTCAATCCGCAGTCCACGTGACATCCTTCTACTGAATCCGTCACAGGGGGTTAAGGCCTATATTGATTTGAACCTCCCGTGTGTCATCTCCCCCCACCTCCCGTAGAAATCCAGTCGAGACTTGTGGTGAGTGATGTCCGACTGAGCTACCCGCGCCTTATGGAGCCGTCTGTAGCGTTGAATTGGCTGGCGGGAACCCAAGCTAGCCCAGTTTTGTTGTGAAGTAACCCTGCGTGCTCCGGCAGTTTGGGGGGTCCGGGGGGAAGCTCCTTTCTTCTTAGGTCTGCGCCGGACTTTTGCCCATAGATCTCCACGTTTCTACTTGCTTCCGGCGTCTCCTGTTGTTCATTTGTGTATGCATGCTCGTCTCTTGATCTTCTGCTTTCGTGGAGTTCTGCTCGGGAAAATGACGAGGGGGAACCCCTTCGTCGGTATCTCGACGTCTCCGAAGAGTCGAGACTTTTTCTCTGAGGGGAATATTCCATTCCTTTCTTTTAGCTCCAGCTTCTGACGCAGGAGTTCGTCGTGTGTGCGGCGTGCTCGTCTGCAGTGGGACTACGTGTGGCGCCCAGCGAGTCCGCGGTTTAAGGGACTGCCAACTGTCAACCAGTGCCTGCAACCAACCAGCTCCTTCGAGACGAAGCAGCTTGCACATGCATTTTTTAGTGCCAAAGGAGACCTTGAAGTTCTGAATGAGATGAGAAATGCCTAGCAGGCGCAAGTCATCAGCACTGATTGCTTCTCGGCTCGTACGAGAATTCGCCAAGAGAGAGAGCGCCGCTCACAACTGACTGCCGTCTTCTCTGATACAAAGCGACACGCCAGCTTTGAAGCCCTCAAGGAGAACAATCGCAATCATCGACCCTCATCACGCCGCAAGTTCAAAATATTTCCCATCCTTCAAGATAAATACCCGGAAGGCTCTCAAAGTCATTTCTTGCGTCAGTGCGCGTGCAGCCTAGGACAAGGAAGAGCATCACACACCTGCTGTACGTAGAGGCATTCCAATCCCGACCTTGCCAGCCACAAGTATCGCCGACATAAGGTCCTGCCGTTCATACCCCGGCCGGGGGTGGGGCGGCGGGGGGCTGGACTCAAGGGCGGGAGGGCAGCAGGAACGCGACAATGATCACGCCCCGGTTCTGGTGCGAGCAGGACCACAATTTCGTGGTCTTGAAGATGAAGCTGAAGCACGTGAAGATCGGCGAGATGGAGTTCGTCGTCGACGGGACGAAGATGACGTTCCACGCGGCGCCTTACTTCCTCCGCCTGATCTTCGATCAGGAGATCATCGACGACGCCACCTCGAAAGCCACATTTGACGTCGACAAGGAAGAGCTCACCGTTCTCGTCCCGAAGAAGACCAAGGGCGAGGTCTTTACAGACCTCGACTGCACCACCAAGCTGCTAAGCACCGAGCTGGAAAGGAAGCGCGCCAACATCGAAGAACTGAGTCCGAACGCCGACCAGGTCAACGAGGGCGACGACGGCGCCGGGGACAGCGACGGAGACAGCGACGGCGGGCTCGAGTACGAAACGCGGCAGCGCCGCGCGGCGCCCGAAGAAGGCGCCACCCGCAGCAGCGAGTTCTACGGCTTCAACAACGACTTCACCAACTTCTTCGCCCCGATCCAGCAGGAGATCGAGGCTGCCGAGGTATGCCACCGCGTGCGAGTCTGCTGAAGCAACGCCCGTTTTGTCGCAGTAGAAAGAAACAGGGAAATAGCTTCACTGCATTTGCTGGTTTGCTGGAAGTACTACCCGCCTCACAGCCTCAATGGTCAACCGGAGACCCTAAAACACCGAACCTCTAGTGTTGGTCGAGCTTGTGTTCAGCAAGCGCCAAGCCCAAGGCGCGCCACGCCTTGATGGTTTAGTTCGGGAAATTGGCAGCCACTTGACCCGTAGGCTCGTAGCTCTGTGCTACGGGCCACCGCGGTGAAAGAAGAAGAAAATAAATAGAAAATAAAAAGGCCGCACCGGGTCCAGGAACGTGACGGTCAACCACAGCTTGCAAAGCTTGAGTCGCAGGCAGCACATTGCTACAACCCCGTCCGCTCTGCCCTGTGGCTGACCGTCTCGACGAGCTTGTTCAGCGCAAGCGCCAAGCCCCAAGGTGCACCACCTTGATGCTTTAGTTTGGGAAATCGGTAGCCACTTGACCCGTAGGTCCGTGACTCTGCAGTACCGCCGAACACGTGAAGCTTGGTTCCCGTGCAGCAGGCTTTCCCTGGTGCCCCACCGCCGGTTGCATAGCCTACTTTGGGAGCTGTACACTCTGTTTACCATATTTCGCATCTCTTTTCTGTACAACACCTTCTTCGAAGAAGACGTGATGCCAGCATCAAACATGCAAGAGAGAGGCAGTGTTCTGTTTTACGGTCCACCTGGAGCACCGTCTCGACACGCCACGGACCTCTTTTCTTTTACCAGCTTCGGCTGACACCATTTGCGCACTTAACCATGGTTAAGAAGACGACTGAAAGCACAGACACAAAGATAGCTTAAAGCATTTGCAAAATAACACGAAAAGCCTCCAGGCAAACGGCGGCGGCTGGCGTCTTCAGGGAAAACTTAGTGTATAACGTTTGCACGCCGCTGTCAAACCAACCACAAACGATGCAGGTACCCGTCGACTCGACGCCTCTCCCGGAGCGCATCCGGATTATGCAGCAGTGCGAGGCGCAGGCTTTCGCCCAGGGCTTCGAGCACTACCTGGCCAACCTAGCAGACCTCGACGGGCTGAAGCGCGTGGCGGCGTTCGTCCCGAATTACTACGCGGAGGGCGTCAAGCCCCCGACGTGGGACGCCCTGTCCCATTTCGGCGAGCACGCGGCTTCGCCGCCGCAGCCGCGACAGCTGGTCCAGGAGGTCGGCGACGGCAAATCGTCCGACGATGCGTCCGACTCTTCGGGTGAAAACGCCGACGACAACGAGATGCCCCAGCTCTCCGAGGAGCACGCCACCGGAGAAGAACCCGTGCAGCCTCAGCAGAGTGCGGGTTCGATACCGCCGTTCTTCAACCCCGGGGACATCGGGCGAAGCCAGCTGCCAGCGGCGGCGGCGGCGGCGAGTGCCGACGTGCAGATGGGAAGCGTCCAGTCGGGAGGGGGGCTGGGCGGGTTTTACCGCACCGCGGGCGAGGGCGAGGTGCAGGTGAAGTGGGGAGTTGAAAAAGAGGTCGTCGGCGAGGGCAAGACGGACCCGCCGCCGCTCAGCCAGCTGCACCCGGAGAGAATGGAGAAGAACAAGCTCAACGAGTGGGAAAGGGAGCAGATGCTGCGGTTGCCGAAGAAGCGGTACCTCATTGCCAACGAGGCGGAAACCATGCACGGGCTGATCGACATCCTCTTGGCTATTGTGTACGACCTCATCACAACCGACGGCGAAGGCAACGTCGAAAGCATCTGGACCATCACCAAGCTCTCCCCTACACTCTCGTACGTCGTCCCCCTCCCCACAATGCGGCACGTGGTCACCTGCTTCATGCGCAGGGCCGTTACCTTCCCATTGTACCGCCACGTCAACATAGCCCGCCGGTGCATCTGGGACGTAGCCCACATCCTCAGCCAAGGCAGTAAAATACTCGTCGTGCAGCTGCTCTTGCAGGCGAAGTGGCACCTCGATCGTGACGAGTTCAAGTACCCGCTCAACAAGCTATACGTCGAGCCGTACGCCACGTGGGTCCAATCCGTGCCCCCAGAGACACTGCAAAAGTACTCGGCCAACCTAGCAAGCGAGCTGGCAACCGTTTCGAAGGGCCACTTGGGCCTGCCGCTGGCGGAAATGGAGTCGCTGCTGGAAATCACCGAAGAGGAAGGGTCCGAGTAGTGAGGTGCCCAACAAGCCACTAAAAACGACATGGAAATGGCAAAGCACATAGGAAATAAGAGCGCGCGCTAAAATAAGTCGAATAGTCGGCAATAGGCAACAAAGATGCCCGCACAAGTACACGTACTGCCACTACAGCAGATACGATACGCACACTAACATACTATACCTTAAAGGTACCTTTACGACAGCATGGTCACCCGGAGACTTTAAAACCCCGGATCCCTATGCGAACTTGCACTAACGCTGTGCTGTGCCTGCAAACAAGATTGAACACCAACTTCTCACGAGACCGCGCTGCCTGTGATCCGAACACGGTATTGCTTGAGCCACGTGGGAAGCTGGCCGAAATGAAGTCTAGAGATAGGGACTGCCGGGGTCGTACGTCCTCCCCGAACGAGAAATCAAAGCTAGCCATCACTCGAAGATGAAGTCTGAGAAAAGCGTGGCCAAATCGCCCGGGGCTTCTCAAAGGTGCTGCTGTGCCTGCCAACAGGATGGCGAAGCCGGCGAAACCAGATGACGCAGATGAAATAGATTCGGTCCGACAGCTACCCGAAGAGGAGGGTTCGGCTAAACACGGGTGCCCGAACGCTCCCATGCTCGCTACCAAGCTGCAAAAGCTTGCAAGTTTTTTGTGTGCAGCGAGTTGTCCGCGTGCACCGTGGCCTCGATCGCCAATGCGCATTATTAGCTGTGCCGCCATTTTCGAAGACGCCCGCGCGCGACAACTCCCCAAAACATAGTTTTCAACAGGGAGGTGCGGTGTCCGAGTTCAGAATAATCCGTGTGTACGCGAAATATGCAACATGCGGTCTGTGCACGTGGAAGGCACATTGTGCGCACAGTTTACTACCAACTCTATCCGTGGGGCACGGTGGACCGCTGGATCTGGCTGGGGGCTGCTCCCTCTGGCAGGTGTGCAGTGGAGCAAACAACTTCCCTAACTGCATTGGCACCCTTTCTTACAGAGACCTCAGTATATTTTCAGCAAATCGGTAGCCATTTGACCCTCATGCATGTGGAGACGCAGCCCAGCCGAGCACGCGAAGGCTTGTGCGACGCGTCCATAGTGTACATTGGGTCTTGGCGCCTGCGCAGCACACAGGCCCACAGAGACAGTAGCCACACGTCGCGCGCACCGCAAAATTCCGGTTCGAGCCTTGCACGCTGTGGTTGGACTGTTTTCGCTCCTGCCCCGGAGCGAACCTTTTCCTGTTCACCTTACAAGTTCTGAAGTTTCTCCTGCGAGAGTAATCCTGTGAAAGCCATTTGACATGTTCAGGCGCACACAAGCAAACACCAAAAAGACGGCCTCCGAAACATTCCGAGTTAGGGCTTCCACTGGGAAACTAAGCAGCGAGCGAACAGTGTACGATTGGACACATGTTTACTACGAAGCACGTGGGCTACCCCCATACCTCCGTTGTTCGAAGACGGAAAATCCAAAAAGACACACAAAACGCACAGAAAGGATCACGCACAACGATAACTTCTGTACGCGCCCCGGTTCACGCATTCCGTCTTCTAAGGGGGTAAATCAACCGAATGGAGTTTTAATTGGCCACGAATTTTACAAATACGCCTCAGCACCCGCGTGTGCTGAGGTCTCTCAAACGACCTGCAGACTCTGATAGGTACCAAGTTGCAGGAGAACCGCATTCAATTGCCCAAGAACCATCACCCGTTTCTCCGATTCTTTAGATCTTGCCCGCGTAAAAACGCAAAAAGGGGTCGATCACAACCATCGTTGTACCCGTGATGGCCGGCATACAGCGACGTGGTTTTGCTTCCACGAACGATACGAGACCCAGTGTTAGGAGAATGCGTGCTGAAGTACCCCGGACGGGCTTCCTGCAGGTCGTGTCGGTAGTGACTGAAACTTCTTAGGGAATACTCATTGCAAGAGGGACCATCCGTTTTTCCATGTTCCGGCTCTGGCCAGCTTTGGCCAGTAATCGGAGGTAGGGCTATGCAAATACATTTGCACGTATCCCGCGGAGCCGGACTCACACACATAGCTGTCCTGTCCTGCCGGCGACACTCGGGTTCCATAGGCCCACAGTAGGTCCGCTTAATGTGTTCGCTGGTTAGACGACCGAAACACATGCCGACGAGACGGTGTTGAGTCCCCAGTACTCCAAGCACGTTCTTGCATTTTGCCTTGGGTTCATCAGCAGTCCTGGGTGTGGACAACGCCCAGTCAAAACTGCCTTCTCACGCGCAGCTGCGTGAAAAGCCGGTCCCATGGAATGGTCTCCACACGCTCTACTTATGACGCCTTCCCGCTGTGGTTCTACTGTTACGTTCACCCCGTTTATCGGCTCTCTGCAATTTGTCACCTCTTGCCAGACTTCAGTTCTGTCTGCGCTGTCCTGGCCATTCTCTTTTTTAGTTCAGCAACCTCACTCGCTTTCCTCATCAGTCGCCTCGGCGGCATCCCCCCCAAGCTAGCATCGAAAAGAACCGTGAAAATAAAGCAAAACAATCTTGTCCTCTTATTCCGCATGGCGAGACTCGGGACTGCTGCAGATTGTGCTTAAGGTGAGGTGCAATGGTTAGTTGAATTCCCCGTGGAAACGTACTGAACAGACCGGCTCGCCATTATTGTGACTTGAGGGTAGTAATGTAGTCTAGTCAAGTAGTCGTCATCATGATAATCATGTCACTCGCCATGCCGCCAACTCTGAAATTCCGGAGGCTGATAGTCGATGGCACGTCCTACGAAGGTGACTTGCCATCGATGCTCGCTATATGGACCCCTCGTCGTCGAACCTCAGACAATGCAGACAGAGCGTGCCTTCAGCACCATGGAGTTCCGATCAGTGGGTCAACATGCGCTGAGAAATCGTGTTAATGCGGATAGGCTGGATATTGTGGAAATGTGTGCTGATGGACTGAGGGCACGAGGAGAAGAGTTGCACCCCAATAGTCAAGAAAAGTGGGGGAGATGCAGACAGCGACGAAACTAGGAACATCGACAGGGAAGCTTGGGTGGACGTATAGCAGTCCAGTGGTCTAAACCCCGTATTTTTTCGTTTTTTTTGGTTTTTTCTTTGGTTTTGAGGCCCAGAACCCCCTGTGTTTTTTTACCTAAGCCCATCCCCGTCTGTACGGCCTTCGTTAGTATCCCTCCCATCAATCTTCATCTCCTTGGTAATTCCGATTGCCCTGGTTGCGAGTCTGGTCGGTTATGCGGATAATCTCCCCGCAGGCAGGTCCCCTTCCCTTTTTCTCCAGGGCCACCGGTTTGGCTACTAATATCCACCTGTCCTTGCGCCATTGCCAGTCCAGGGGGTCGAGCCGCCCTCGGATGCTTCCCTCGCATCTCCCGCAGTGACTCTTCGTTGACCGGAGCTACCTTGGCCGCGGCTAGGACCGGCCCACCACCAGCTTGATGGCTACATACCCTGCTGGGAACGCATAAAATATTATACCGCTGCCAACCCGTCGCCCTGACGCCGCTGTGCGTAGGGTCTTCATTAACTGCCCGCCTACCGCTAAGCTCCGGCTCGGGCACACTCGGTGCTACGAGCTCCTCCAGCGAAAACGCCTCCCCGTTGTCTGGTCAGTCTTCTGCCCGCTCTGCTCCTCCCTGTTGCGCGGGCTGTTGCGCCAAGTTAATAAGGGGCGCGCGACGGTTGGTCCGACCCCGTCCTGGTACCATGTCGTGGGAGGACTCTGCCTGCGGCTTGCGCTGCCAGGTTCCCCGGTTCGGACGGGCAGTCTCCCTCGTGCCTGCCCGACCTCGCGCACACCCCCATCCTGCAGCAGTCTAGGCTTCCTCCCCTCCAGGGCGCCAGCAGTTATCGCGTTTTCCGTACCGAACCAGAGCTGCGTGTATGGACATTGAAACGGGAATCGAACGGAGTCTAAAAAGGCGAATCAGAAGCGGCCTTCAGAACAACATATTTGGAAAACATGAATACAAATCAAGTGCTCGGGGACCTGGAACGCGACGATGTACCACAAAGGGTCACCCTGCACGTGCTTGTCGAGGCGTGCTCCCAGCACGCCGTCACCGCCGTCACCGCTCTGCGTGCTCGTTTTCTTTTCTTTTGCTCGGCCCTAAATTCCTGAAATCCGACTCTGGTAACCAATCCCCTGATCCAGGGCGGAGTCGGTGACGAAAGGCCCACTTCTTCTCTTGCACAAACGGCCTCCCACTGCACGCCTTCAGCCGGTGAAGTTGCAGTCTTGCACCAACCAGTCGATAGCGGTGTGTTGTGATCTGAAGATCTCCTGGGGTGCAGGTACTGGTGCACTGCCGCCAACTTCCCGAACAGCATGTACGCTGTCGCATTCGGCAACTCGATTATCCTCCTCAACACACGTGTTTTGATAGAACACCGGCTTTGCGGTCACACAGAAGAGAAGTTGAAGTGCTGACTGAACTCTCTGCGCAGTTCGTGTGCCGTGTGTAACCAGTTCTTGTGCGATGGCATTGACGCAATTTACCTTCCTCCTGTGACACTGATTATTGCGAAGCAATCGATGACGCACACCCTTCGCTGCCAAATGCCGAGCGTGCAGAGAAGAACGCATCTTCCTCGATTCGAGTAGCAGCCACAGGACACTAGCTGATGCAGATTATTTTGGCTGCTATATGCACCATGCCTGTCAAGGAGAGCTGGAACTGAGCTGCTTGCGTCACCACCAGCTACAAGCACCCTCCTTCGATCCGTTGCAGCAAAGTATGCCTCTGCAAGGCCTCGCAACGGGCGCGGAGCTTGACTGTGATCCGACCAGGGACAACAAACTCCCCCCGCAAAAAGAAAAACAAACACAATGCGAATAGTAACATGTGTGGTCCTCCTGCTTTGCGTCACCGACGCAGCAGGAACATTCGGCTGGTTTCGAAGATACTGGGGCAGCGGGAAAAGCAACGGGAAGGGCAACTACCCTTCGTGGCCGTCATCGCCGCCGTCGTACACTCCACCGTACACTCCGCCCTATTCACCGCCTTACACGCCACCGTACTCTCCACCTTACACTCCACCGTATTCTCCACCTTACACTCCACCGTACCAGCCACCGTACCCGTCATGGCCTTGGTGGCCGTGGTACCCTTCGTTCCCGCCAGTCACGCCATCTGTTCCTCCACCTGTCACACCACCTGCCACTCCTATTCCTTCACCTGCCACTCCTATCCCTCCACCTGTCACTCCTGTTCCTCCTGGCACTCCACCTGTCACACCGCCAGTCCCGCCCGAGGGAGGCACGTGCCCATCTTGGAGAGAAGTAGCAGGTTGCGGCAGATGCTGGGCGACAGAAGCCGAAGCTTCCAATTGTGTTGAAGGTGCGACGACGCCACCGTTCGGGTTTTGCCCGGTCATGTCACCCTTTACAAACTGCGGGACGTGCTTCGTAACGCAAGCGCAAGCCGACGATTGCGCGTGTCCTGCTTCTGCGCCGTTCGCAGGTTGCAAATCATGCTTTGCAGACCGAAACGTGGCAAGGGACTGCGCCTCAGACGGCTGCCGTTCGAGCAGTCCGTTTTCGGGGTGCGGAACCTGCCATGTTAGTTTAGAAGACTCACTATCGTGCGTCCCAAACTGTCCAGTCGGGCAGTTTCCAGGGTGTAGAGAGTGCTTCCTTACGCAGGCCCAAGCTGATCAATGCGGGTGAACTCCGAGGCATCGTGATCAAATGCCAGCCACGTGGAAAACAACAATGCTGCGAGTTGCTTTTGTCTGACGGCTCCCCTCGAGTCGAGAGAGTATCCGTCGATGTATGAACGTCATTTTCGCTGCTCCCATTTTGACCACTTGCCAACAGTGAGGAAAGTGAGGACACATCCGTTATAAAACGGCCCTCGAATCTCCCCCTCCCTCCTTCCGTGGGCTAGCGAACCTCCGCGACGCAAGAAGTGGGTGCATTGATTTGATACCTGTTTTCGCGAAGCGAGATCTTCCGGCCTTTTCCCCCTTCGCCTTTGCGGCGCTACAACGCAGACGATGAAGCATTCTTACGGTAGTAAGAAATGCTGAAAAGGAAAACGTTTCTGCTAGCTAGTAGTTGTTCGATGGTTTCAATCCTGTAGGCGAAACTGCTGTGCCACGAAGGTACTCGACAGCAGTAGCCCTTTTGGCGACAGGATGTGGGAGAAGGAGTGACGAACACTCAATATTTCAGGTCAATGTTTCTCCGCAGCTGAAGTCATTCATTTTCTTCAAAACGCGTCGGATCAAAAGGGAACACGTTGCGGACGACTCCATCTTTTAAGAAGATGGCGCCGGCCATAACCCCGGAGGACACCGCGACGGCATGCAAGCCGTCGTGCAACATCGAGCGACGGGCGTGTTCCTGCAGAGTGACCGCGCGCGCTTACACACCAAAGTTTTTACCCCTCCCTCGCTCTTTCAAACTACTCACACATACACCTGATGCTCCCAACGACAACAGCTCTTTTGTTCTCCTTTCGAAACTACCTGCGACACTGAACACTACGAATCAAGCGACCGAAGTACTGCCAGCTGCCGTGCTCAGGATATGGGACATCTTCCTTTTTCGACTAGCAGCCACAGACCACTACCTGATGCAGACGCTTAGGGATGCGAGTGCTACGGAGGAGAGCGGGTACTGGGGCCGTCTTGGTCACTGCCGACCGAACACCCGTATTTGATTCATGGATGCAAAGTGTTCGTCTAGCTGCCGCAAACGGGAGCGTAACTGCAATCTGACCAGGGACAACAAACCCCCCCTCGCAAAAGAAGCACAATGAGAATATTAACATGTGTGGTGCTCCTGCTTTGCGTCACCGACGCAGCAGGAACATTCGGCTGGTTTCGGAGATACTGGGGCAGCGGGAAAAGCAACGGGAAGGGCAACTACCCTTCGTGGCCGTCATCGCCGCCGTCGTACACACCACCGTACACTCCGCCCTATTCACCGCCTTACACTCCACCGTATTCTCCACCATACACTCCACCTTACACTCCACCTTACACTCCACCATACACCCCACCTTACAACCCACCATACCAGCCACCGTACCCGTCATGGCCTTGGTGGCCGTGGTACCCTTCGTTCCCGCCAGTCACGCCATCTGTGCCTCCACCTGTCACACCACCTGCCACCCCTTTTCCTCCACCTGCCACTCCTATTCCTCCACCTGCCACTCCTGTTCCTTCACCTGCCACACCTATTCCTCCACCTGTCACACCGCCAGTCCCGTCCGAGGGAGGCACGTGCCCGTCTTGGAGAGAAGAAGCAGGTTGCGGAAAATGCTGGGCGACAGAAGCCGAAGCTTCGAGCTGCGGCGGCGGTCTGACGACGCCACCGTTCGGCACGTGCCCTATTATAGCACCCTTTACAAACTGCGGCACGTGCTTCGGAACGCAAGCGCAAGCCAACGATTGCGCGTGTCCTGCTTCTGCGCCGTTCGCAGGTTGCAAGGCATGCTTTGCAGACCGAAACGTGGCAAGGGACTGCGCCTCAGACGGCTGCCGTTCGAGCAGTCCGTTTTCGGGGTGCGGAACCTGCCATGTTAGTTTAGAAGACTCACTATCGTGCGTCCCAAACTGTCCACTCGGGCAGTTTCCAGGGTGTAGAGAGTGCTTCCTTACGCAGGCCCAAGCTGATCAATGCGGGCTGGACCCCGAGGCCAGAGTCAAGTCTGCCACAGAGAAAAGAGCATTGCTATGAATTGCCTTTATCTGACGGCTCCCCTCGTGCCGAGAGAGTATGTCCGTCGATGTATGAACGCCATCTCGCCGCCCTGGAACGAGCTCCCATTTTTACCACTTGCCAACAGTGAGGAAAGTGAGGACACATCCGTTATAAAACGACCGACTACCCCCCCTCGAATCTCCCCGTCCCTCCTTCCGTGGGCTAGCGAACCTCCGCGACGCAAGAAGTGGGTGCATTGATTTGATACCTGTTTTCGCGAAGCGAGATCTTCCGGCCTTTTCCCCCTTCGCCTTTGCGGCGCTACAACGCAGACGATGAAGCATTCTTACGGTAGTAAGAAATGCTGAAAAGGAAAACGTTTCTGCTAGCTAGTAGTTGTTCGATGGTTTCAATCCTGTAGGCGAAACTGCTGTGCCACGAAGGTACTCGACAGCAGTAGCCCTTTTGGCGACAGGATGTGGGAGAAGGAGTGACGAACACTCAATATTTCAGGTCAATGTTTCTCCGCAGCTGAAGTCATTCATTTTCTTCAAAACGCGTCGGATCAAAAGGGAACACGTTGCGGACGACTCCATCTTTTAAGAAGATGGCGCCGGCCATAACCCCGGAGGACACCGCGACGGCATGCAAGCCGTCGTGCAACATCGAGCGACGGGCGTGTTCCTGCAGAGTGACCGCGCGCGCTTACACACCAAAGTTTTTACCCCTCCCTCGCTCTTTCAAACTACTCACACATACACCTGATGCTCCCAACGACAACAGCTCTTTTGTTCTCCTTTCGAAACTACCTGCGACACTGAACACTACGAATCAAGCGACCGAAGTACTGCCAGCTGCCGTGCTCAGGATATGGGACATCTTCCTTTTTCGACTAGCAGCCACAGACCACTACCTGATGCAGACGCTTAGGGATGCGAGTGCTACGGAGGAGAGCGGGTACTGGGGCCGTCTTGGTCACTGCCGACCGAACACCCGTATTTGATTCATGGATGCAAAGTGTTCGTCTAGCTGCCGCAAACGGGAGCGTAACTGCAATCTGACCAGGGACAACAAACCCCCCCTCGCAAAAGAAGCACAATGAGAATATTAACATGTGTGGTGCTCCTGCTTTGCGTCACCGACGCAGCAGGAACATTCGGCTGGTTTCGGAGATACTGGGGCAGCGGGAAAAGCAACGGGAAGGGCAACTACCCTTCGTGGCCGTCATCGCCGCCGTCGTACACACCACCGTACACTCCGCCCTATTCACCGCCTTACACTCCACCGTATTCTCCACCATACACTCCACCTTACACTCCACCTTACACTCCACCATACACCCCACCTTACAACCCACCATACCAGCCACCGTACCCGTCATGGCCTTGGTGGCCGTGGTACCCTTCGTTCCCGCCAGTCACGCCATCTGTGCCTCCACCTGTCACACCACCTGCCACCCCTTTTCCTCCACCTGCCACTCCTATTCCTCCACCTGCCACTCCTGTTCCTTCACCTGCCACACCTATTCCTCCACCTGTCACACCGCCAGTCCCGTCCGAGGGAGGCACGTGCCCGTCTTGGAGAGAAGAAGCAGGTTGCGGAAAATGCTGGGCGACAGAAGCCGAAGCTTCGAGCTGCGGCGGCGGTCTGACGACGCCACCGTTCGGCACGTGCCCTATTATAGCACCCTTTACAAACTGCGGCACGTGCTTCGGAACGCAAGCGCAAGCCAACGATTGCGCGTGTCCTGCTTCTGCGCCGTTCGCAGGTTGCAAGGCATGCTTTGCAGACCGAAACGTGGCAAGGGACTGCGCCTCAGACGGCTGCCGTTCGAGCAGTCCGTTTTCGGGGTGCGGAACCTGCCATGTTAGTTTAGAAGACTCACTATCGTGCGTCCCAAACTGTCCACTCGGGCAGTTTCCAGGGTGTAGAGAGTGCTTCCTTACGCAGGCCCAAGCTGATCAATGCGGGCTGGACCCCGAGGCCAGAGTCAAGTCTGCCACAGAGAAAAGAGCATTGCTATGAATTGCCTTTATCTGACGGCTCCCCTCGTGCCGAGAGAGTATGTCCGTCGATGTATGAACGCCATCTCGCCGCCCTGGAACGAGCTCCCATTTTTACCACTTGCCAACAGTGAGGAAAGTGAGGACACATCCGTTATAAAACGACCGACTACCCCCCCTCGAATCTCCCCGTTCCTCCTTCCGTGGGCTAGTGAACCTCCGCGGCGCAAGAAGTGGGTGCATTGATTTGCTACCTGCTTTTTTGCGAAGCGAGATCTTCCGGCCTTTTCCCCCTTCGCCTTTTGCGGCGCCTACAACGCAGACGATGCAGCATTCTTACGGTAGCAAGAAATGCTGAAAACGAACATATTTCTGTTAGCTAGTAGTTGATTGATGGTTTCAGCCACGCAGGCCAAGCCGCCTTACCTCGAAGGTACTCGACAGCAGTAACCTTTTTGGCGACAGGATGTGGGAGATGGTGGAAACGGATGAAAACCTTCAAGATTTCAGGCCAATGCTCCCTCGTCAGCCGAAACCTTTCATTTTTTTTGCTCAAAACGCGTGCGGATCGAGAGGGAACACGTTGCGGGCGACTTCAGCTGTTCAAGAAGATATTGCCGGCCACAACCCCGGAGAACACTCGAACAGCGTGCAAGCCATCGTGGACTATCGACGGGCGTGTTCCTGCAGAGTGACCGCGCGCGCCTACACACCAAAGTTTTACCCCTCCCTTGCTCATTCAAGCTACTCACACACATACACCCGATGCTCCCGCCGACAACAGCTCTTTGGTTCTTCTTTCTTAAGTGGCCGCTGGCGACATCACTGGGTGAAAGTGAAGCTGTGTGAGACCGATCACCACATGCACGCAGCGAAGCTGAACTCTTAAAACGAACAACAGGTCGGAAGACACCAATCTGTCCACCCAATCGGGATCGTCGGAAACACAAAAAGCCAAGGCCCACCCATTTCACCGGGCTCGTTTCCCTACGGGTTCGATGGGCGGCTTTTGGTTGAACGCTTACGCCTGCCACTGAACACAGATGTACCTGTGTTTCGCGTTCCTTTGGAATTTCGCAACTGGCAGCCTCCTCGGGTAGGTTTTCTACGCCGGTGCTTATACAGAAAAAAGAGTGAGCCACTTGGCTAATGCACGAGATCAAGTCTAGCAAGCACCCAACGGAAAACCAATTGGTCACAACAAGCACGCACGAATCCGAATTTCATAAAGCGATCAAGAAGTTGAAAGGCACCAATCTGTACGCCATAAGGAGTTTCAAGAAGTTTCACTAAACCAAAAGCAAAGGCCCATCCATTCCCTCGGGGGGACTCCGGGAGGGGGGAAGGAAGGGGCGCAAAAAAGGAAAAGAGAAGAAAGCCAAGGGGTAGAAGAAACATGAAGGGGGGCGCAGGATGCCTCGGAAGAAGCGCAGGTGCCGCCCGGCCCCGCCGGCGCCGGTGCAGCAGCACGAGTGCGGCGAGTGCAAGACGTGGTGGCCGATCACGCAGGAGATCTGCGGGAACTACGGCGTCAAGGTCCAGTGCCTCGAGCCGGACTTCGACGCGGGCCCCGTTGGCGGCTTTCTGTTGAACGCTCACGCCCGCTACTGAACCCAGGCGCACCTGTGTTTCGTGTTCCTTTGGAATTTCGCTTCTGGCAGCCTCCTCAAGCATTTCCTACACAGCCGGTGCTTTTAGCACCCATCGTAAAACCCACCGATCACCACAAGCACGCACAAACCCGAACTTCACAAACGAACAAAAAGTCGAAAACCACCAATCTGTACGCCATAAGGAGTTTCAAGCGAACTTTCACTAAGCCAAAATCAAAGGCCCATCCATTCCCTCGGGGAGGGGCCTGGACGGGGGGAAGGGGTGCAAAAAAGGAAAAGAGAAGAAAGCCAAGGGGTAGAAGAAACATCAAGGGGGGCGCCGCAGGATGCCTCGGAAGAAGCGCAGGGTGCCGCCCGGCCCGCAGGTGCCGGCGCCGGCGCCGGTGCAGCAGCACGAGTGCGGCGAGTGCGAGACGTGGTGGCCGATCACGCAGGAGATCTGCGGGAACTGCGGCGTCAAGGTCCAGTGCCTCGAGCCGGACTTCGACGCGGGCCCCGTGGGCGACCAGCCGCCCGCCGACGCCGACGACCAACCGCCGACCCCGGCGCAGCCCACCTCCACACCCACGGGGGCCCCCTCCAACCCCACCCCCCAGCACCTCTCCAACGTCCCCACGCTACCATCCATCCCCGCCGAGCCGCCTGGCTTGCTACCCCCCCCCTTCCCCGTTCGCGGCGGAGAAGGCGGAGTGCTGGGCCGGCAGGTGCGCACTGCGGGTCTCCCGGTGAGAGTGCCTGAGGTGCCGAGCATGCCGGGCCAGCCAGGCGACACTGCTTTGGGGCAGCCCCGCGGCGGGATGCCGTCAGGGTACGTCGTAAAGCGGGGTAGAGGCGGCCCCCTGGCCCTGCCGCAGACCACCGCCCCGCCCCCCGACGACAAGCTTCCGCCGGCGGCCTTCAACCCCCCTCCGGCCATGGTGCCGCCGCCCGCCCGCGCCGGGAGAGGCTCTGCTTTGGGGCTGATCCCACCGCAACCTGCCGGCGGCCGCGGCAAGTCGATGCCTGTCAATCCACCGGGGTACGCGGCTCCGTTCGCCCCGGCGGGGGGGGAAGACCCGGTCCCGATGGACATCGACGGCGAGCCGCCCCGCAAGCGGCTGCGCGAGGCTGAGGGCGCCACCGCCACGAGCTTGAACGACGCTCTGGCAGACCTGATCGGGGCGCCGGCCGATCCGTTCCAGCCGCAGGAGACGCCGCTGGAGACTGTCCCTTCGACGCAGCCTGCGGTGGAGTTCCCCTCGGCGCCCGAGCCCGCCGGGGATGGCGACGACGAGTTGTACATGCCGGTGCCGGTCGGCGGCAGGAGCCACGACGCCGCCGCCCAAGGCGCCGGCGTCGCGTCACCCGACTACACGCCGACGAGCGTCGTCCCGAACGCTGGCCGGGGCAGGGGCCGCGGCAAGGGCGGCGGCGGCAGGCCGCCGTTCGGTAAGGGGCAGGCGGACGCGGCGCCGAACGTGAAGTACACGAAGCAGAAGATCGTGTCGCGGGTCTGGCAGATCTACGTGCACGGCGCGCCGAAGCCGATCGACTTCCAAGAGGCGAAGAGGATGTTCGGGAAGCAAGTGAAAGTCGTCATCCCGGGCGCACGCAGCGGAAGCGCCTACGTTGACTTCGACGAAGCCGCAGACGTGGCACGCTGCATGCGCCTCTCCAACCTCCCCCGCGGGGTAGTCGTGGAGCGGTCCTGGAGGTCGACGGAGTCTGCGCTCGTCGGGTTCTCCCTCGAAGGGTCCTCTCCGCACCCTGACCACCAAACGCTGACGCGGCTCGTCGGCTGCGAGCACGTCGACTTCCACGTGAACGTCCTCCAGTACAAGTCGGCCGCGGACGCCGTGTACGCGTGCGCCGCGTACAACGGCATGAAGTGCCCGGCGCCTTTCGCCCACTGCACCCTGGTCCTCTGGGCGTATGACAAACTCATCCCGCCGTAAGCCGGCGGATCCCTTCTCTCCTCCTTGTGCCCTGCCCGTGCACGCGGATGTCCAGACTGCACTGTGTAAGTGGGCCACCTCTGGTAAGCAGGACGGGCGACGCGGGATGAACCGAGAGCTGACTAAAGGTGTCCGAGTGATCGCTCATCAGATCCCACAAAGGGTGTCGGTTCATCTTGACAGCAGGACTGGCGACGCGGGATGAACCGAGAGCTGACTTAAGGTGTCCGAGTGATCGCTCATCAGATCCCACAAAGGGTGTCGGTTCATCTTGACAGCAGGACGGTGGCCATGGAAGTCGGCATCCGATACTGAGGGTGCAACAACTCACCTGCCGAATGTACCGGTCCCGAGAATGGATAACGCTCAAACGATCCACCCGTAGTTACACGCGGATGCGCTTAGCCCGGCCTGCTTTCCCGAGAGGTACCTTAGAGTTTTTCGTGGGTCCACCCGCCCCGGCGATGACCTATTTGACTCGTGCGAGACAGAATCGTGCTTCTTTTCGAACTTCGAGACGTTCACCGCACGTATCCCGAAGCTTTTTGCAGCGACTGGAGTGGCTCGCACAGGCCCATTGGGATAAGAGCGATTGGCCAACCGTTGCGGATCGAGACAGAACTGCGCTTCTATGAACCCCTTGATACGTTCATCCGCACTCACTTTTTTTGACTGGCTGGTCACACGTCGCCAGCGCAGGCGACAAAACGCAGTACCAGCACCCCGTCATCTCTGCATATTAGTCGTATGGAACAGTAGTAGGTTCCGCGATTCTTTTGCTCGTAACAAATGTGAGATTGTCGGGAGCTAATGGGTGGAAAATGACACGGCAAAACTATTCATACATCAGGAAGGCGTGGCTCTCCCTTCCTTCCGGTGCCGCCTAGTGAACCGCGGACACAGAGCGGTCGAACATTGGCCTCCTCACAAATGCAGCAACCGTTCTTAGAAGATTCTCATTTGTCCGACAATTTACCCATACTGCGGTACAGGACTTCTCTCCCCCACGCTCTCGCTTAAATGGAAATGTGGCAAACACGCGAAGATCATTGACAGTTGGTTCGTTTCTACTTATCCCTTTTCGCCGCGAAGTACAGAGACTGGCGCCGTCAGCAATGCAAAATACACAACCAGGAGGATGAGAGGATGAGGGGTCTCTGCGTAGGCCACGTCCTCGTGTGCAGTCTACTGTCACAGATTGTTGCTGCATATCAAGTTCAAAGCTACTACGAACCCTGGGAAGAAAAGGAAGTGCGCCGAATCATCTGGTGATTCCTCGGGCTTGTCAGCCTCCACAGCGGACGTGAAGCGCGCACCGGAGGCAAATGGTACGCGGGGCAAGAAGCGACCGAAGCATGCCACGATAGCGGGTTGTGGAATCGATTGCCACAGTTTGTTGCTGCAAAAGTCAGTCGGGAGCCATTTACATGCAAATAAGGACCACCCTATGCCAGCTTTTCGCTAGGGACTCCTGATGGGTCACTGTTGCCAGCTGTTGTTGGAAGATACTGTTTAGAGTGCTGCGTGCCAAGTTCAAACCACGACGACACACTATTGTTCACAGGGTCCCAACCGAAACACTAAAAATGTCGACGGCTGCGAAGAACGTTACTGCGGTTGACGCCGATGCACCGGCGTCCAACGACTCTTCGAAGTTGGCACAGGTGATCAAGGTCATCGGCAGGACCGGCTCCCGTGGTGGCGTGACCCAGGTGCGCACGAAGATCCTCGAAGACAGCACCGAGAGAAGCATCATCCGAAACGTGAAGGGTCCCGTCAAGGAGATGGACATCCTCGCCCTCATGGAAACCGAACGTGAGGCCCGTCGTCTCCGATAAGCGAGCAGCCGAGAAAGAAGGCCGGAAAGCCAGAAACCGGAGAACAGAGGGGAAACAAGACGGCACAGACGAGAAAGAGAGGGAGAGCGGTCTCTCTCCGTGTTCACGCCCCCCCCATCTTCGCTATCCCACTCCCTCTTTCTTCTCCCACCCATCATGCCCTTTCTTTTTCGTTCGCGCTGTAGCCGCGATTGTCACCAACATTTCCATTCGTGAACTCCTTCCATGAACGCGACCGAAGGTCAAGGGCTCCCTTGGGGCCTAGTTATTCCAGGGTGCTCGAAGAAGAAGAAGAAAGAAGAAGAAGAAGAAGAAAAAGGCCGCACCTACCACAGCTTGCAAAGCTTGAGCCGAAGGCAGCACAGTGCTACAACCCCCGTTCGACGAGCTTGTGTTCAGCCCCAAGGGGCACCACGCCTTGATGTTTTAGTTCGGGAAAATTGGTAGCCACTTGACCCGTAGGCCCGTGGCTCTGCAGTACCGCTGAACACGTGAAGCTTGGCTCCCGTGTAGCAGGCTTTCCCTGGTACTTAAGGGTGCTCGACAAAAGTAGTTGCGTCGCCGCTACGCGAAGGCTTTCAGTGTGCGCATGCCATCATCAAGCTTTCGCGGACCGTTCGCAACCGATTCCCAATGGCAAAATAGGGAAGAAGGGCAGATGTGTGCTTTTGCCAAGCAAAAGGTGCCACGCGCTACCCGGGTTTGCAGAATGCGTGAGCTACGCCGGGCACATCGGGCCACGACTCACTTTGGCAAACGACAGCCATATTCACACCCGTATTGCGTGTCTCCAACCGTCTACGAGTATCTGAGGATATTGTTTTTCGAAGGGGTTAAGCCTTATCCTAACCTGTTAATTGAGTTGCAGCGTTTCGCTTCATCACAGCAGCTGAAACCTGACCAGTCTCTTTACAAGTCCGGTGCTGGATCCACGACAGTCACAGTTGACGCCGTACTGCAGGGCATGACGGGTTGTCCGTACGGGTACTGTGACCACGCTCCCGTGGTGACGGCTGAACGAAACTTGAAACAATCAGGCCACCCTTACACACAAACAAAAGAACGGACCTATGAAAAGCTTCCAGCTATCCGATGGTACGGAGCACCCGTGCATGGGGTTCGGGACGTACAAGGTGGGGGTGATCCCGCCTATGGCCAGCGGACAGAACGGCGTGAAGGGATACACGGGGAAGGACATCAAGCAAGTTGTCGCCAGCGCCGTGGAAGCTGGGTACAAGATGTTCGACTGCGCCGCGTTCTACGAAAACGAGAAGGAAATCGGAGAAGCGCTGGCGGCCTCGGGACAGGCCGACGGGCTGTACGTTTGCAGCAAAGTGTGGACGGCGACCGTCTGCAAAGGCAGGGATGCGGTCCTCGCCGACGTGCGCCGCATGGCGGCGGACCTGCAGCGGCCGGCGCTGGACTTGTGCCTCATCCACTGGCCGGCGCCCGGGAAGCACGTTGCCGCCTACCTTGCGCTGCAGGAGGCCAAAAAGCTCAACCTGGTCAAATCCATCGGAATCTCGAACTACACCATCGAAGACTATCAAGAGCTCATGGCGTGCCCCGAAGTCACCGAAAAGCCGGTCGTCAACCAGATCGAGGTGAACCCGCTGCTTTACCGGAAAAAGACGATCGATTTCTTCCAAAGCGAAGGCGTCCTGATAGAAGCGTACCGCCCGCTGGGCGCCGGAAAAGCCCTGTCCCTCGACTGCGTGCGGAGGATCGCAGAGCGGCGATCGGCCAGCCCCGCGAATGTCATCTGCGCGTGGCTGCTTTCGCTGAACATAGTCCCGCTTGTCAAGTCCGAGACCCCGGCCCGTATCGTGGACAACCTGAAGGCCCTCGACCTGAAGCTGACGGATGAGGACCTGACGGAGCTATCGAGTGTGACATCGCCAGATGCCATCAAATCGAACGTCGAAACTTACAAAAAGAACGTTGTCAGGGACACGCCGTGGGAAGGCACGACGGAGGGTGTGAAGACGGAAGTCACTGCTGGCTGAGAAACGCGGTGCCCGCTGAGCACGCTACCGATGCGCACTGCAAATTGACACCCAGGGTAAGGAATTCCACTGCGAAGGTGACTTCTCCTTGTTTTCGCGTTCTGCGGCCATTTTCCGAGCCTGAACGACCGTCCGACCACTTTCTTCTGGATTTCCGGAGCGTTTCAGGGCCACCTAAGTGGTTGGTTAAAAGAAGACACACCGAAAAGACATGACAAAGGCCGTGAAGACGGAGGTCACTACAGATGAGAAACGAGCACCGACAACCTCCTACGCTCTCAGCGAAACTCAAAATCTCGTGTGGCAAGTGGACTATACTCTGCTCAGACGTTACCTTGAAGCCATGCGTTCCTTCTCTCTCGCCTTCGGTAAAAGCCAACGCGATAGCGATGGCCGTGGGAACACACGCACACCGTTGGGTGGGTGGGAAGAGGCCCAGGACTGCGAAGGGGCGTGACTATCCCCGCCCCTGTCCCTTCCAGGGAGCCGCCCGGATCTAGCCTGGCCCACCTGACTTGTTCTGATGTTCTCCCCCTCTCTCGGGAGGGGAGTTGCTGGCTGCTCCTGTGATCTTTGTGTCTCTCGTACCAAGTCCGCCGTTCGGAACGTATGAGTTCATCTAGAACTTCCCTCACTTCGTGTACGAAGTTCTTGATCCCTCTCTCTCTTTCTCTCACCACCATTTTCTCCTTTCAGACCTGTAGAAAAGGAGAAGTCCCGAGTGCCGCACTTGAGTGGCCTGATTAGCCTGATGTCACGCACTCACGCATTTCCCGAGACTGGATTCATGGATGGCCACCTTGGCCTTCCAGAACCGTAGATGCCAGGGCTAGAAACGGGAGTTCCTTTCGTACCCCTCATTCATTCATGCGCAGAATGCGGTCTCGTCTCTTTGTGGATATCGGACAACCCGAGCTGCTAGTTGCCCTTGGGGTACGTGCAGTACGTGCAGCTCAATGTGCTGACGGCGACTCAAATAAACCGTCTCTTGAAAGCCCCCATGGAGGGGTTCCAACACGCATCGCTTCGACTCAATGCAGAACACCCACAGGGGCGCCCACAAAAGAGGAGCCAGCAAAAAGAATACCCTCTCCGCGCCCCCGCCCCTCTTCTTCCCTCCACCTCGCCTGTATCGCAGCTCCTTCGCCTCACTCAGCAAGCATGGACTTCGACTTCGATGCACCTCTTGGGACAGGAGGCAGCGACAACTCTCCGGCCAGCATGGGCGACACCGGCTTCAGCTTTGACATGGTTTGCATTTTCTTCTGTATAAGCACCTGCTTTGTAGGAAATACTTGAGAAGGTTGCCAGCTGCAAAATATCAAAGGAGGTAAATGTGCTGTAGCCCACACGAAACACAGGTGAATCTGAGTTCAGTGGCGGGCGTAAGCGTTCAACTAAAGACCCACTTTGTAGTTGTATTGTTTTTTTCCCCTCTAGCCGTCTTCGAATTATGCACAAGGCAGCTCCTCGAGTATGTTCGTGAGTTCGGAACTGAACCGCCCGAGTAGGACCCTCTGATCATGATCAATTGCCACCTGAAACTATGCCCAGGACTTGAGTTCGGGGTTTTGCGGTCAGCGAAAAGTACTGCGTCTGATGGCTGTGATAGCAAAACCACCACCCAAAGAAAGGATACCAAGAAAGGTCGAAAGACACCAGACTGCACATCAACCTCGGTTGATTGTCGAAAACGCAACTGGACGAGCACATCGAAACCTGGTGGGTTCCTTGGCCAGCTTTCGGGAGTCTCGACCAGATTGATGCCCACCTTGTATTCTATCATCATGATGGTGGCTCTCAACACCATGTGCAAGCTGCACCCTGGGGAGTCTCTGTCTGTGGACAGACTCTCATCATCATAGGTGACCATCCTTGCCCGAAAGATTGCCGTTGTTCGTAATCACAACTTCTACAATGCTTTGCGAATCCCGAAGTTGAAACAGGGTGAAAACGAGTGAGTTACAAAAAGTCCGTTTTGCAGAGTTATGGACTCATGAAAAATCTCTATCTCCTCCATACCCAAGCCTCTACGGTCAATCCACAAATAATGCTAGAAAAAGCAAGTTAGCTTTTTTTTTTTTGTACAAACAACCAGTGTTCGCTTTAAGACCGGTGGCCCAGTCATTTTTCAAAACTGCCTCTGGGCAGTTTTTTATTTCGAAGCATCTCAGGCGTGTGGCTTTTTTCACTAGTGTTCGTCTTCCAGGGGTTTCAGTGCAGGCAGCCACGTACACAATGGAGCTTACCTGCAGCCTGGATACGGCCGAGTCGCGAGCCCCCTCCCCAGTCGCTGAGTCAGCTCCGTCAGAATGGCGTAAGGAAAGAGTTCTAGGCATGACCCATCTGGGTTAACTGGACCAAGGTTCGTGCAAAATGCCGTCGATAGCTATTCGGTTATCCTTCGGCTGGCTGAGGCATTTGTGCTCTATCTGTGGTGGCTGGGTTGCTTCTGACTGCAGGATCCTTCCCCGAACAAAAAGATTTGCTCCAGTCGTTAGCTATCATTATATGATAGCTGCTGGCTTTCCTTCTGGACATCGCGACATTTCTGGACAATTTCACCCGCCGCTGTGCAGCGCCCTCGTGCGAGGTCGACACTCCAACTGTATGTCGTGCGTGAACGTTGGCATTGAGTTCATCGAGCTCGGCTGAGCTGAAGGCTCGCACCGTCCACGCAACTTGTGGAGGCTACTGGGCGTGGTCCATGCCAACCAAGTGGCCTGCTTCAGTATTTTCGGCGGTTTTCCTTCCCCTGGTCAGGGCGGTTCACTCCCCATGTTGAGTTTTTGTTCAGGTTTTCACTGGATTTATTGGTCAAGCACCAGCTGGCACAGCCCTTTCTATGAATCAAAGCATCAAAGTGACCCAGGAAAAAGGTGCGGCTGGTCGTTGTCCACTTCATCACACGTTAGTACTGGCCGTTGTGCCAGCTGGATCTGCAGCATGTTAGCCGGCTCAGTGTCGTCGCTGGGTTTCGGCTAGGGCACATGTGCAGTGATTGGGTACACCACTGTGACACCAGGAAGAAAACACAGCCAGGTGGGAGGCAGGCAGGGCCTGCCCGGCTGCTCTGGCACGACAACACTGCTGGTCACTTTTGACCCAAATATGACTGGTCAGCCGGTCTTTTTTGCCCCAAAAATGATCGGTCATAAATGACCGATCAGTTTTCAGCGATGGATTTTTTTAGTCATAAATGACCGGCTTTTTTCTTAGCGCGAGCACTGCAAACAACCATCGCGCCTATTCTTTTGCTAGCCAAAGTGAGAAAACGAGTGAAAGAGTACAGCAGTAGCAAAGAGAACGACTGTAAAAGAAGCTGGCAATAGCACAACTACCGGGCCAGCGGAGACCACCGCAAAAGATTTCTTACTTTTCCTTATCCCTCAAAACCAGCACCAATAACAACGACCCCCCGTTTCCCTGGACAGTCCTTCAATAAATTCGCGAAAACCCAGACCTCAGTGGTGCAAGCACCACGCGCTCTTGTACTCAAGAAGTTATTCCCCCCCCATCTTTATACATTATCGTGGTGTCGGCCGCAACCTCAAAACCAGCACCAAGAGCAACGATCCCCCTCTTACATATTAAACCCAGTTTTTCCCCCCCACCCGCAGCAGCAAAACCTGCTCAACATGTATGCACGTGGGGGGCCCAGGGCCACATTCATTGCGAATGTGTTCGTGGTGTCGGTCGCAGGATTTCTTTTCTTGGCTACCCAAAGAGAAAAAGAGTGAAAGAGTACGAACAGTAGTGAGTAGAGAAGAGAACGAGTGTAAAAGAAGTTGGCGGTAGCACAAACTACCGGGCCAGCGGAGACCACCGCAAAAAGATTTCTAATGTTTCCTTATCCCTCAGATGCGTGTTGTAGCCGTGTTGTGTATGGCTTCGTGGGGGCCTAGTCATCCACCTCATCACCATAGAGCACAAACCTTTCTTGACAGTGATTGGACACAGTCGGGATTGCCGGGGGCGGGTCTCCATGAAGAAGAGAATTGTAAAGCAAGACCTGCCCCCTGCGCCTGCTGTCTCCGGCTGCTTCGGCAGACGACACATACCTACTACTACTAGTACTAATACTACTACTACTACTACTACTACTACTACTACTACTACTACTACTACTACCTTATCCCTCAAAACCAGCACCAATAACAACGACCACCCACAGCAGCAAGAAGGTCTCAACATGAAACAGCCCGCCGCCGGCGGAGACGGCGAGGACGCAGGGTACTCTCCGCCTGCGCTCGACTCGTCCTACTCCCCTCCCGCAGCAGCGGCGGAGGAGGAATCAGCGTTCCCTGGGCTGAACAATTCGTCTTCCGCGCCCGCGCCGCCGCAGAAGGACCACCTGGCTGAGTTCCAGGAGAAGGTGAAAGCCGCGGTGCAGCGCCGTGACGCCGAGGCCGATGCCGAGCACAAAAAAGTGCGGCAGAAGGCGGAGGAGACGCTGAAGAAGATGCAGGCCGACCGCGAAGGCAAGGTCAAGGCGAGGAAGAGCCAGAACAAGGAGGACGAAACGTCGCTCAAGGCAAGGAACGAGGCGCTCTTCAACGACGGGCCCGTGTGGGACCGCGTCGTGTCCCTCGTCGACCTCAAAGACGAGAAGCTCGGCCGGAAAACGAAGCGAATGCGCGAGGTCCTCAAGTACCTGCAGACACGAGCATAGAACGCGCGTCTGTTCGGTCTACGACGGATAGGTATTCCGAAATAGCAACAGCAGAGGCTGCCCGGAGACGCAAACGAGGGGGGGGGGGGAGGGAGCGAATACATTTTAGCAACGGGTTCGAGTAGTGTGTGCGTGTGTAGCCGCGACCACCCCGCGGGCGTCTTACCCCCTTGCGGGCCCTTGGGCCGTTCCCGCCGCTATCCCACGCTCTGCCGCACATCCCCAGCCGGGGACTGTTTCCAGAGTTGTGGGAAACGCCGTAGAGCTGGATATATATGGAGCAGCGTGGTTTGACCGCTTCGAAGCACGTGCCCAACGTGGTACATCGGCTCAATGCCGGTACGAGGCTTGAGCACTTGCTTATCCAGACATTCTCTTGTATCCTGTGGGGCTTCCATGTTGACATGGCACGCCGTGAACATTTGAACTGGTCTGTTTTGTTTTAGCTGGCGAAGCTGGTGTCGTGTCCGCACACTGATGCCGCCACCGCCGTCTTCGTTTCTTTTGCCCTGCTTCCTCCCCACCCTTTCTTGTGACAGCCTCTCCTTGATAATGTTTTATTGCACTCTGTTGCCCATTCCGCGGCTTCTTCCTTTTCTTCTTCGTCCTTTTTCTTCCTGTGTCGTCCTTGTGGCGGACCTGCTCGTCGTTGGTTCGCCCTCTTCTCTTTCTGACCTCGTGTATAACTGGCGTATTCACTACCGAATACGCGTATCTTATTAATAGTTAGCGCCCTTATCGATCTTGTGCGTTGGCATTTTTTGTCTCCACGCACAACTCTGACGAGTCACAGGCCCCGCGTGCAGTTCAAAGTGTGCTAGATACTCGCTGTTCACGTCGTGAGTACGTGGCACGAATGGACTTGCCGCCTCTGCATTTGCTTGCTCCTGGGTAAAACCGTCTCTTGATGTTTGCGCTCCTTTCTTTCTCTCTTTCGGCGGACCTCGCTCGGTTTCTTCTTGGTTCATCCTTCTTCTTTGCGTCTTCTTTTTTACTTCTTGTTTTTCTGCTTCTCTTTTTCTGCTTCTGTTCCTCGTTTTGTGACAATGTGTTCTGACTAGTTTCAAGACGTCGCCTTTCTTTCGTTTTTGAAACTTACAATCTTACGGTGCCAGTCTCGTTGTCCGGGGGGGTTGTGCTCTAAGGCATTAGCCGCTCCCTGTGCGCGCCAACAACCTTCTCTGGAACCTGGGCGCAGACGTAGTGTGCTGTCAGCTGGGGTGTTTTTTCGGGCAGTTTCGGGCTGTAGAAAGACTTGACCCGCACAGTAGACCTCCCTCCTCGAAATAGGCTGCAGCGCACTTGTTTTTGCCCTGCTCATTTGGGTTCCTTCCGGGGTTATAGGCTCCTCATCAACCTCCAAAACACGCTGTCGGACCTGATAGACCGTGGTGGACCGTGATTCACTGTGATAAACAGCGGCAGGCACTTCGATGCAGTTTCAAGAGATAGGGACGGACGGGCTCAGTAATACAGCATTGGACATCGTGGACTCAGTACAGCAATCATGCGTGACAGGCAGGATCTGCCTGAACACCATGCTAAAATCATCCCAAGCCAAGACCACCGCCAGCAGGGTCAACCGGGGGCCCCCCCGGAGGGCGGCGGAGGGGACGGCTGGGGAAGATGGAAAGAAGAGGGAGCGGAGACGGCCGGCGGAGAAGCTCAGTGCTGCCGCCGGTGCACAACATCCGGTTCCCGAAGGAGGACGCCGCCGTCGCCGAGGCGCCGGCGAAGGTGAAGTCGAAGCGCAGGTCGTCGGCTCGGGCCAGGAGGAAGAGCAAAGCTGAACAACTCCACCGACCGCGGGCCGCGTCCGCGCTGCCGCCCATCCCGAGCGAGCTGCTCCTCCTCCGTCTCATCGACGTCTTCCCTGCGAAGGTTGGCCGGCACGGGGACTCGCTTCCCATCGAATCCGACCGTGACTGGCAGCTCACGGGCGCCGACCTCAAAATGGGCGAACGGCCGCACTACGCGAACCTGCTCGCCCATCTCTGCGCCGCTTTGGAGTCGTGGGACTCCTACTGTGCCATCCGGGACAACTTGACGACGAACCGTCCGCTGACCGAGGCATGTTCTCTCCCCTCCCCCGTGCTCCGCCTAATCCCGGGACCCTTTTCCACCCCAACCCTTTTTTACAACGCTTTCTCCTCACGTAGCAAGCAAGGGTGTGCTGGTGTGTAGCAAGGCGTGTGCCACCCCTATGCATTTTGGCTTGCTCCGCACTATTATCTAGTCCAGAAACAATACACTTTTTCATAGACAAAAGCCGGGTTGGTTCGAATAAAGGCTATTCACATTGCATGTTCATAGGACCTCCAGTCTCGAAACATGTCTTACCGATACCCCGAGCAATACAACAGCATAGGCCATGCTTTCACACCGAGGATCGGTACTGAAGATCGTCAAGCTTTTACCCTTATGCTCTACGCGTGATTTCTGTTGTCCCGCTGAGCTTGCCTTAGGACACCTGCGTCAGTGTGTAACAGCTGATGTGCCGCCCCAGCCCACTCCTAGCTACACACCAGCACATGCCGTGCTACACAACAACAGAGTGAGCGGGCGCCGGCCTTCATGCCGGTCGGCCCGGGTTCGAACCCGCCGGAACTTTGCTTATCCAGAACTTAGCTTCGCCCGAACTTTGCTTCACCAAAACTTAGCTTCGCCCGAACTTTACTGTTTCCCGAACTTTACCTGCTGACTCCAGTCTCGCCCCGCGCCGGCCTTCACCGAGCGCACGTACTTTAAGGGAATCCAGTGAGTAACCCATGCAAAGGCGTCCTGCCAACTCGCACCCTACCATAAACCCAAACCCCAAATTGTAGGTGCAGAAGGTGCGCTTTGACGCCGAGCTGCGGCGGTTTCATGAACGCCAGCAACGGCCACTGTCGGGGGACGTGGCCATCGAAACCGAAAGCCCCAGAGCCGCGACGGAGCAGGAGCGCGAGGAGATCGAACGGTGGAAGGCGAGGTGGCAGGCGTGGGCCGGCTCTTGCTCCCGGGTCGGCGGCTACGAGGCCGGCAACGCCGCCCCGCTGTCGCCAGCGGACACTGTGACGGGCGGGCTGTCTGACGGCGGGTCCAGCCAATCGACGATGCGAAGCGAACTGGGCTCTTCCCCCCACGCCATCCACCGGCGCAGCACGCAGCTGCCGTCGGATGTAAGCTCGGTGAGCACGCTGGCCCTGCCGGCTTGTTACCAGGGCCGCTCTGTTGACGCCGTCAGCCCTTCCCGGACCGTCTCGACGTGTTCGTCGCCCGGCATCCGTAAAGCCACCCCTGCCCCATTGCAGCCACCCTGCTCGGAAACCGACGGCACGCCTGTGTCCACGCGGGCGCAGGCCTCCCGCCGCGCCCCGTCGGACATCCGATCCCCGGACTTTCAGCGGCTGCCCTCCCTCGCTTTGTCCACCACTAGCACGACAAGCGACGGGATGAAAGCTGGAGCAACGTCGGGACGGACGCTCGAAACCTCGTTCGCCGCCCGCCTTGCGGGCTCCGCCGAGCCGGCTGAACACAGTGGAAAACAGTCTCCTTCGGCCCCAAGCCTCCAGAAGGAAGCGCACCGCCCGGCCACGAGCAAACTGCCGCCTATCTTTCCGCCCCAGCCCGGTGACCACTTGCGCGAATCGGACCCGCACCCGCTGCCGTCTCAGCGCAGGGCGACCCCCCTCATGCGCGTCGAATCGGAGCAAGACAGAAACGCCCCGCTGGCACCCAAAGCCCCGCCCGCGAAAGGTGACGGGCAGCACTCCGTGCTGGACAGCGAGGCTTCCTCCGGCAGCGTTCGGGACTCCGACGAAAGGTCGTCTTCGTACTCGTCGGGAGGAGACGGCTGGCAGGCAAAGCACACGGCACCCCGCCGGTACCCCAGGGGGAAATGGCGGCGGGCAGCGAGAGCTCGGGGGCTGAAGAAGCCGCCGGCCAGCGGCGCTGCAGGGCCCACGCCGCCCGAGTCGCCCTGCGCCCCGCGAGAGGCGGCCGAGGATGCCGACCAGCCGCCGCCCCCGCCTTGCACGCGCGAGGCGCGGCCCCGGCGGCGCCGGCGGTTTTTGGACGGCGACCGAAGGTCGCAGAGGCTCCCCTTCAGCGTCCAGGATAGCGACTCGCCGTGTCCCCCCGTCGTCGCCGACACGCGGCCGCCGGCGTCGGTGCCGTGGCAGGCGGTGCTCCCGCGTGCTGAGGATGCCCGTGTGGCAGATTCGTCGTCTCCGTCGCTGCAGGGCAGGCTCTCCGGGGTTCGTGACACTTGCCGGGCCGATTCGTCGTCTTCGCTGCAGGGCAGAATTCCCGGGGGGGTGGACCACAGCAAGGGAAGCCAGATCACAGTTCGTGACACTTGCAGGACTGATTCGTCGTCTTCGCTGCAGAGCAGAATTCCCGGGGGGGTGGACCACAAGGGAAGCCAGGTCACAGTTCGTGACACTTGCAGGACCGATTCATCGTCTTCGCTGCAGGGCAGAATTTCCGGGGGGGCGGACCACAAGGGAAACCAGGTCACAGATCGGAATGCCACTTGCCGGACCGATTCGTCGTCTTCGCTGCAGGACAGGATCTTCGGGGGGGCGGACAACAAGGGAAGCCAGGTCACAGTTCGTGACCATTGCCGGACCGATTCGTCGTCTTCGCTGGCGGCGGCTGGGCGGCAGAGGCTTTTGGGCTCCTTCGACGCGGCGCCAACAGGCCCGTTCGAAGCTCTCGGCGCCCGGCCGGCAGCGTCGCCTTCCCCGCGGCAGGCCGCGCGAAGCAAGGCGGCGGCTGCGCAGCAGCCGCCCGGCAAACCGGCAGCCTCGGCCGGGGTTGCCGCCGACGCGCCTCCCCCGCCGCAGCCGTGCGCGGGGAGGCCTTCCCTTTGCGACGGGGGCTTCCCGGTCTTCCCGACCGGCGCTCCTGCGCGGCGCCCCACGCCGCCGGTGGATCAGACGACGCCGGCGCCCGATGAAGAGGCCGGACTGACCTTTCGAAACCTGGGGGCCATCGGCACTCCTGCCGGGTCTGGCAAGGGAGAACCGCACGCGGATGCGGGGAGAGTGTTGAGGAAAGAAGCGAGCGACTTGGCGGGGTCGTCGTTATCGTCCCAACCAGATGTCCGGACCGTCGGTTTATGCGGCCGGAAAGGCAGTCGCACGAAGATTGCGCAGCAAGCTGACGACACAGGGCTCGACGCAGCTACGTTGACGGAGGAGCTTACCGCGCTGACGAGCGAAGAACCGACAGCAGGGAAGCGGACTGTGGACTTTGCGGTGGATAAGAACGCCATCCTGGGATCCGGGGCTCACGGTACCGTGTACAAAGGATACATCAACGGGAACGTGCAAGTTGCGGTCAAGCGGGTTTCCGTTTCGCGGCAAGGCGTTCTTTTGCTGAAGAGGGAGTTGGGGATCTGGAGGAAGCTGAGCCGCGGCGGCGGGTGCGAACATGTGGTTCGGTACTTCGGGCACATGTTGAACAACAAAGGCGAGATGAGCGTCGCTATGGAGTACTGCAGGTACGGTTCGCTGCTTGACTTGCTGAACAGGGGGCAGTTGTGCGGCCAAATGCTGCGGACGGGCGGCTTCGTTCGGAACGAGACTGCTGGCGCGGACCAGAGCTTTTGGTCCGGGATCATCGATGAGGGCACCGGCGAGGTGAGAAGGGAAAAGCTCGACGAGATGTACAATGCGACCTCTTGCCTTGCCTCCGAGGATGGATCTCTGCAGACGAGCTCAAGGTTCAGCTCCAGGCCCGGGTCTGTTACGGGGAAAGGGGGGGTTGTTCGGGGTACGGAAAGTCCGACGTCTCCATCGCTCGGCAGCGCAGCGTCGCCGGTGGTGTTTTCGAACATCGACGCGGTGCTGACGAAGCCGGGGCTGCCGCTTGCGGCGGTGTTCTCGTTCGTGTCGCACATTCTGCGCGGGCTGAAGTTCCTGCACGACCACAAGGTCATCCACCGCGACATCAAACCCAGCAACGTCCTCCTTTGCGACACGGGCGTCATCAAACTTTGCGACTTCGGCGTGTCGACCATCGTTGAAACCGACTGCGGCGCCCATACCGTCGTCGGGACCCCCGGATACCTCTCCCCAGAGGTAGTCCAGCAGCAACCGTACGGAACGGCGTCCGACGTCTGGTCGTTGGGTTGCTGCCTGCTGGAGCTCGTCACCGGCGTGAGGCCGTACAGCACCTTCATCTCCGCCACCGCTGTCATCAAGACGGTGTCCGATCCCCACCCGCCCATCCCGCCCTCGGTGCCGCCCGCCATGCGGGGGTTCCTCATGTCAACCTTCTCGAAGGTCCCAGAGGCTCGCCCCACCGCGCAGGAACTGCTCGAGAGCCCGCTCATCGCGCCGTTCGCGGCGGCTTCCGTTTTTTCTTGAGCCCGGAACGTCCGCTTTACGCTCGACGCCTGCCGTTTGGAGACTCAACCCCCGATTTTTCCGTAACCCTGCGTGCTGTTTTTAATGGTAACGAGCTTGCTTGTCTGCATCATCAAAAGCGTCGGATAGCACCGTGCTGTGCTAAATCACGCAAAGCAGGGGTTTCACACGTACGCACAAACAATCTTGCAAGTGGCCCTTCGATGTAAGGCAGCGTGCTTTGGTCGTTGATCACAATCCCTAAATCGAAAATGAAACGGGGTAAATACAAAGAAAGCGGTCAACCGGCACGCACAAACAAAACGAAGCACCCGTCCTTTTTTTTTTCTCCGCCTTTCGAAAAAACCGCAGATCTGCAAAATAGAGTTGAGGCAAGACTGGCGACTAATTTTTGTTTGTTGCCAGACCCTCGGATTCACGACCCCCCGACCCTATGCTACCTTGAGTATCTTTACTCAGAGCAGGGTGTCCCGTCCCAGCATCTTCGTGGTGGGGCCGGGAGATAGAAATCTTCCCCCCGATCTTGGCGTTATCCAATAGGCCCATACCCAAGTCCTACAGAAGTCCTCTTTCGACTTTGGTGTCACAACCTTTTTGCTACCTACCCGTTTGATACGAGAACATCACAAAATTGTGACACCGACCCGAAGTAAAGAGCCCGATATTTGCGATTTGGATAACACCAGCCAGAACACGCGACTTCATTGGGTCGGCAAACATGCGTTAATCACCGGTCCCCATGTTACCGCCTCCAGATAGGACACAAGGCACGTTCTTGCACGTATTCCAAGCACAGTCTTGTATCCCCGAGGTAGCGGTCTGCCGTTGGATACTAGCCACACACCTCCCCCTCTTAAAAACCGACGAACGAAGGATCCGATCGTAGCGGAACCAAAAGCCGCTGTGAGCGCACCTGGACAGGACTGACAATCCCATCCAGAGGACCCACCTACGAGCTTCGATTTTTGGGTTTGACCCAAGGATCATGAGTGAACCCAAAGGCAACTAGGTGTGGCGAACGGAAGAAACCCCAGAGAGCACCAGCCCCTCACGGGTTCATTGGAGTCTTGCACTCTCTTTGTTTGAACAGGCAACAGAACAAACAAAACTACACGAAGAAGACTTACGATGCTTGCATCGTACTTGCAGTGTGAGGCAAAGTTCCGCCTAAACACTGCCCCCTTCTTCCCCCTCACCATTTCGTACCCAGTATTAAAGGTCGATCGGTTACCGATCCTTGAAACCTCAAAATACTTCAAACATTGAACTACGATTTACCATGCTCCGCCAATCCGCAGTGCTTGAAAAACTACTTACCAGCGTTCGACCCACCGAAACGAAAGGTAAAGAGAGAGTCCGTGCTTGCCCCAGCCATAATAATAATTCTATCCCGATGAGCTCTAAGAAAAATAGGAGCCCTGCTTGCGTAATACAAGCCTTTCCACCGACGGAGCTGCTGGCAACACGGCGCAACTTCTCGCCTCACACCACCATTGTGTGTGTACCAAGGTTGGCGGGTGGGGTTCTCGTAGGTCTCCTCACGCATTTCCTGTTCTTGCCACTCGCACTATCCCAATTCCGTTTCTTCGACTCCTTCACCAATTCAATCGATCGGATACCGCTTTCCCCTTTCCCCACTACTTGGAAGCGGCTCCTTCACCAAGCTTGCGTCCCTCAACGACACGCTCTTGCCGGGTGCCTGTAGGCTTTATCGACGAAGAAGAAGACAAGCTCGCTCCGGCAGGAGCGTGTCATCTTCTTCTTCGTCGATAAAGCCTACAGGCACTCCACAAGACTAACCCACGCATCCACCTTGAGGAATTATTTGTCACAATAGATGTCCAAGGGCAACCGCGCGAGCACCACTTCCTCCGGCCGATGCATTCGTCAATCCAACGTGAACGCGTGGCACGCACAATCAGGAGGGTTGTGTGGCAAGACCCTTTCCCAACAGGTGGTTTGGTCCTTTGACAAAGTGAGCCGATGCCTCTCATCTCACCTTTAAAACACGGCCGAGTCACGCATGCTCTTGACAGACGCTAGCGTCTGACATTTCGCACGCGCGTCGCAGTCGTTGGGTGGTATTGACAAAGGGGTTTCATCGGACACTCGGATGAGCTTCGTTACTTCACTGCCGCAGGTTCCCCCCTGCCCTGGGAGGTCCGCTTGGCTGCCTTCGGGTTGCGTTTCCGCGTTGGTGTTGTTGCTTCGCTTTTGGGAGACCCTTTCCCAACAGGTGGAACAATGGTTGCTTGAAGTTAAAAAGCAAACCCGCAAAGGTCGCAAAGACACCGACACCTTCAATTTTCCATCGCACGATGGCGGATGAATCAGCAAAACAGAGCCCAGTAGACAATCTTGCGGTTGTCCTACAGTATTGCGCCGGCGAAAAATATGTAGGCAGCAAGTTTTGGTAGTTGATCAGAATCGCCAACCTGGAAACGAACCAGGGCGACTACAAGTGGGAAACAGTCAACGGGCACGCATAATCAATCCGAAGTGCCTGTTTTTTTTCTTCTTCCACTGTCGTTCTTGGTCAACAACATAGCGTTCTGCGCGGGTTGCCAGCCATAAGATGCTTTCTGCTGGTCGCCAAGGAACGAAACGCCCACAACCTTCATTGTGTGCCTAAGGATAGCAGATATTTTGAGCCACAAACGAACAACACGTTGCAGGTAAGTCTGAGCCCCACCTGCACATCAGAACCTGTGGGATTTGGTATGCTCAAAAAGCAACAGTCCCACATGGCTAGCCAAAGCAAGAAATTCACGTACCCAGCAAGACTAGAGGCAGCAGTTAAAGTTCCGGTATCCGTTAAGTTCGGACACCCCGATAAGCAACTAAGTTCAAGCGTTGCCAAATCCGAATGATGCTAAGTTCCGGTAAAGCAAAGTTCGGGCGATGCTAAGTTCTGGTGAAGCTCGGTTGTGAACATTTGACCCTAAAAAGCACTACAAAAAACACTAAGCCGCCCCGGACCCCGTAAACGTGGCTCGTTAGAGCTATTGTCCATATCTCTGGCCTCGGAACATGAAGAGAAAATATTGATAGCAGAACCACCATCCAAAGGAAGGATAACAAACGAAAGCCGAAAGCTACCAGACTTTAAACAAAGCCCGGTTGATTGTCGGCAACACAACATACGTACGTACGTACGTAAATGTACGTACGCAAATGAGTGGATGACTAAAAAATTAACCGGTGACTCAAAAAACCTGGGTTCTCGGTACACAAAACAATCCAGCAACCACCACTCACTTGTACACGTCCGGTACACGTTGGCGTTGAACAACGTGTATTCGTAGAACCCCTTTCGTACACAACGTGCATTGTCTGCTCTCCCCTCCCTTCTTTTAGACAGATGATAGCCGGAACGCGTTTTCAACTTCTATCAAAGGCGTGCCCCAGACAGTGCGCGAAATCCTACAGGAAGGTCTTTTCAGGAAGGTCTTTTCGGGCTTACGAGACAAAAACACTTGGAGGCACCGCCCGGTGTATATTTTGACGGAGGCCAGTGGGAACAGTGCACTGCAAAACAAGTCTTTTTGTTGAACGCATACCGGCACTCATTGTGATGTCGATGAGTACTACGACTACTGGCAGAGTCAACCAGGTTTCTTATCACTTACCAGCCCGGACCGAGGAAAATCCGTCACGAATCAGAGATCCTCCGATACCAGAGATTGTATCGTGTCAATCATAGATTGATGCGTAGATCATCCCGTTTATTCTTCAGCTTTCAAAGGGGCTGTCCTCGGTCGTATCTCTACGTCTGAAAGCTTTCCTCTACTTCCACCTTTGTGATTCACACCTGGCAGCCTCCTCGAGTACTAACTACAACGCAAGTGCTTATTCAAAAAGTCGAAAATAAACCAACAACCCTGAAACCGGCCGATGAAAGTGCCTGGTCCCAGAGAACCCCAGAGAACGCGAAAATGGCAAATCAAAATTAAAACATCCCCCCATGTTCCATGCACCAAGAAGACAAATCGAACGACCACAGCAGATAACGGCTGCCGTGCAAAAGTTAAGCGATACGGGCCACCCAAACGTAAAGAGATTGAAGGGAACTTGGACAGTGCTCACACAGCGAACATATTATTATTATTGGTCCATACTGCTGTAGGCTCTCTCTAAGCTCTAATCGAGTCTGGCCGGCCCAGCACGTTTGCGTAGCCTGGCAGGAAAAATATCAGAAACAGCCGTCGCACAAACGAAGGGAAAACACTACCCAGGTATGGCAGCACCAAGAATACGTGGGGAAGGTTCGGGCCGTAACCGCAAGAGACCTGTTTGTCGGAAGGCGAATTAAACATACGTTAAAATAGCGGAATGAGTTGGGGAACCACGGCTCAGAGTGACCCACTGGAGGGAGGTATTTTAAGAATGCCTTCAACAATCAAGACTCGAGCGAGGAAAACCAATCGAACCGACAGACGTTACGAGGCCAAAAAGAGAAATAATGCGGAGTTCGACACAGCTAGCGTCGGACAGGAGCGCCTCATCCATTCGAGCGACTGAGAGTGAACGGATGGATGGTGGCTGCATCCACGAAGGCGAATGCGTACACGAGTCACTCACGGCCAGTGCTCCCGCTAACGAAAAAAGAGGGTGAGGAATTCCTCACCATTTCCCCGTTGATACCGTTCGCCTGGGGCGCCGGAGCCTCCCCGGATCCCCCCCCTTTAGAAGACTCGGGTGCCCCCCTGCAACAGAAGCTAATATCCTGCACCAAACGCGAGGGCCTAGCGCGGGAGAAAAAAAGTCCTAACTCAGTTTTTGAGTTCCTCACTAAAAGGGAGGTTAGCGGGAGCACTGCTCACGGCTTCAACAAAAAAAGACAACAACCCATATGGCATATGCGTCTCCTCTTGCTCTCCGTTCGAATGTTGTACATAAGCGCCAGTTTGGAAGGAATTGCTCGACGAAGCTGCCAGACACAGAACCGAAGGAATCCCAAGTGCTTTATCTACCGAACCACGTGAACGGACGTGAGGTCATGCCGTCTACCTCTACACGGCAAGGCACACGAACACAACATGGAAGATAGCCCTGAGTGAAAAAGCAACAACCCCAGTGGTGTAAGCGAAGAACAAGCCAGATTGTGTTTGTATCGTATTTGCCCCGCCCCTATTTCCTTCCTTCCATTCGGAGTCAAAACAGCCACGTGGAATATTTGCTGCATGCATGCACGCACCGCGCAATTGCAGCACGCAAAGCTTTTCGCGAAGTTACAACACCCCGCCCCCTATACAACTTGTGCATTACGGCCCTCCGATTCTGCAACAGGGCATGCCTCGTCAAAGTGTCGTCCGTAGTTTCCAGATGATGACCAACCACGTATGCCGCCCCAATATGAGACACGTTCTTTGATTTGTCGTACAACTTATGCCTTAGGACTCCTCTGATTCTGCCATATCCAACTGCCATGCTACGTCAAAGGTTGCATCGTTGTCCCATTCCTGCCAGATAAATGATGACCAACCACGTATGCCGCCCCAATATGAGACACGTTCTTTGATTTGTCGTACAACTTATGCCTTAGGACTCCTCTGATTCTGCCATATCCAACTGCCATGCTACGTCAAAGGTTGCATCGTTGTCCCATTCCTGCCAGATAAATGATGACCAACCACGTATGCCGCCCCAATATGAGACACGTTCTTTGATTTGTCGTACAACTTATGCCTTAGGACTCCTCTGATTCTGCCATATCCAACTGCCATGCTACGTCAAAGGTTGCATCGTTGTCCCATTCCTGCCAGATAAATGATGACCAACCACGTATGCCGCCCCAATATGAGACACGTTCTTTGATTTGTCGTACAACTTATGCCTTAGGACTCCTCTGATTCTGCCATATCCAACTGCCATGCTACGTCAAAGGTTGCATCGTTGTCCCATTCCTGCCAGATAAATGATGACCAACCACGTATGCCGCCCCAATATGAGACACGTTCTTTGATTTGTCGTACAACTTATGCCTTAGGACTCCTCTGATTCTGCCATATCCAACTGCCATGCTACGTCAAAGGTTGCATCGTTGTCCCATTCCTGCCAGATAAATGATGACCAACCACGTATGCCGCCCCAATATGAGACACGTTCTTTGATTTGTCGTACAACTTATGCCTTAGGACTCCTCTGATTCTGCCATATCCAACTGCCATGCTACGTCAAAGGTTGCATCGTTGTCCCATTCCTGCCAGATAAATGATGACCAACCACGTATGCCGCCCCAATATGAGACACGTTCTTTGATTTGTCGTACAACTTATGCCTTAGGACTCCTCTGATTCTGCCATATCCAACTGCCATGCTACGTCAAAGGTTGCATCGTTGTCCCATTCCTGCCAGATAAATGATGACCAACCACGTATGCCGCCCCAATATGAGACACGTTCTTTGATTTGTCGTACAACTTATGCCTTAGGACTCCTCTGATTCTGCCATATCCAACTGCCATGCTACGTCAAAGGTTGCATCGTTGTCCCATTCCTGCCAGATAAATGATGACCAACCACGTATGCCGCCCCAATATGAGACACGTTCTTTGATTTGTCGTACAACTTATGCCTTAGGACTCCTCTGATTCTGCCATATCCAACTGCCATGCTACGTCAAAGGTTGCATCGTTGTCCCATTCCTGCCAGATAAATGATGACCAACCACGTATGCCGCCCCAATATGAGACACGTTCTTTGATTTGTCGTACAACTTATGCCTTAGGACTCCTCTGATTCTGCCATATCCAACTGCCATGCTACGTCAAAGGTTGCATCGTTGTCCCATTCCTGCCAGATAAATGATGACCAACCACGTATGCCGCCCCAATATGAGACACGTTCTTTGATTTGTCGTACAACTTATGCCTTAGGACTCCTCTGATTCTGCCATATCCAACTGCCATGCTACGTCAAAGGTTGCATCGTTGTCCCATTCCTGCCAG
The DNA here is from genome assembly GCA_030068145.1 of Diplonema papillatum. Classification (NCBI taxonomy): domain Eukaryota; phylum Euglenozoa; class Diplonemea; order Diplonemida; family Diplonemidae; genus Diplonema; species Diplonema papillatum. The sequence continues at coordinate 154,858 of JAPJBO010000262.1, forward strand.
ATAAATGATGACCAACCACGTATGCCGCCCCAATATGAGACACGTTCTTTGATTTGTCGTACAACTTATGCCTTAGGACTCCTCTGATTCTGCCATATCCAACTGCCATGCTACGTCAAAGGTTGCATCGTTGTCCCATTCCTGCCAGATAAATGATGACCAACCACGTATGCCGCCCCAATATGAGACACGTTCTTTGATTTGTCGTACAACTTATGCCTTAGGACTCCTCTGATTCTGCCATATCCAACTGCCATGCTACGTCAAAGGTTGCATCGTTGTCCCATTCCTGCCAGATAAATGATGACCAACCACGTATGCCGCCCCAATATGAGACACGTTCTTTGATTTGTCGTACAACTTATGCCTTAGGACTCCTCTGATTCTGCCATATCCAACTGCCATGCTACGTCAAAGGTTGCATCGTTGTCCCATTCCTGCCAGATAAATGATGACCAACCACGTATGCCGCCCCAATATGAGACACGTTCTTTGATTTGTCGTACAACTTATGCCTTAGGACTCCTCTGATTCTGCCATATCCAACTGCCATGCTACGTCAAAGGTTGCATCGTTGTCCCATTCCTGCCAGATAAATGATGACCAACCACGTATGCCGCCCCAATATGAGACACGTTCTTTGATTTGTCGTACAACTTATGCCTTAGGACTCCTCTGATTCTGCCATATCCAACTGCCATGCTACGTCAAAGGTTGCATCGTTGTCCCATTCCTGCCAGATAAATGATGACCAACCACGTATGCCGCCCCAATATGAGACACGTTCTTTGATTTGTCGTACAACTTATGCCTTAGGACTCCTCTGATTCTGCCATATCCAACTGCCATGCTACGTCAAAGGTTGCATCGTTGTCCCATTCCTGCCAGATAAATGATGACCAACCACGTATGCCGCCCCAATATGAGACACGTTCTTTGATTTGTCGTACAACTTATGCCTTAGGACTCCTCTGATTCTGCCATATCCAACTGCCATGCTACGTCAAAGGTTGCATCGTTGTCCCATTCCTGCCAGATAAATGATGACCAACCACGTATGCCGCCCCAATATGAGACACGTTCTTTGATTTGTCGTACAACTTATGCCTTAGGACTCCTCTGATTCTGCCATATCCAACTGCCATGCTACGTCAAAGGTTGCATCGTTGTCCCATTCCTGCCAGATAAATGATGACCAACCACGTATGCCGCCCCAATATGAGACACGTTCTTTGATTTGTCGTACAACTTATGCCTTAGGACTCCTCTGATTCTGCCATATCCAACTGCCATGCTACGTCAAAGGTTGCATCGTTGTCCCATTCCTGCCAGATAAATGATGACCAACCACGTATGCCGCCCCAATATGAGACACGTTCTTTGATTTGTCGTACAACTTATGCCTTAGGACTCCTCTGATTCTGCCATATCCAACTGCCATGCTACGTCAAAGGTTGCATCGTTGTCCCATTCCTGCCAGATAAATGATGACCAACCACGTATGCCGCCCCAATATGAGACGCGTTCCTTGATTTGTCATACAACTTATGCCTTAGGACTCCTCTGATTCTGCCGTATCCAACTAGCCATGCTACGTCAAAGGTTGCATCGGTGTCCCATTCCTGCCACAAATGATGACCAACCACGTATGCCGCCCCAATATGAGACACGTTCTTTGATTTGTCGTACAGCTTATGCCTTAGGACTCCTCTGATTCTGCCATATCCATTGCCATGCCTTGTCAAAGGTTGTATCGTTGTCCTATTGCTCGCAGACAAATGATGACCAACCACGTATGCCGCCCCAATATGAGACGCGTTCTTTGATTTGTCATACAACTTATGCCTTAGGACTCCTCTGATTCTGCCATATCCAACTAGCCATGCTTTGTCAAAGGTTGTATCGTTGTCCCATTCCTGCCAGATAAATGATGACCAACCACGTATGCCGCCCCAATATGAGACGCGTTCTTTGATTTGTCATACAACTTATGCCTTAGGACTCCTCTGATTCTGCCATATCCAACTAGCCATGCTACGTCAAAGGTTGTATCGTTGTCCCATTCCTGCCACAAATGATGACCAGCCACGTATGCCGCCCCAATATGAGACGCGTTCCTTGATTTGTCATACAACTTATGCCTTAGGACTCCTCTGATTCTGCCGTATCCAACTAGCCATGCTACGTCAAAGGTTGCATCGGTGTCCCATTCCTGCCACAAATGATGACCAACCACGTATGCCGCCCCAATATGAGACACGTTCTTTGATTTGTCGTACAGCTTATGCCTTAGGACTCCTCTGATTCTGCCATATCCATTGCCATGCCTTGTCAAAGGTTGTATCGTTGTCCTATTGCTCGCAGACAAATGATGACCAACCACGTATGCCGCCCCAATATGAGACGCGTTCTTTGATTTGTCATACAACTTATGCCTTAGGACTCCTCTGATTCTGCCATATCCAACTAACCATGCTTCGTCAAAGGTTGCATCGTTGTCCCATTCCTGCCAGATAAATGATGACCAACCACGTATGCCGCCCCAATATGAGACGCGTTCTTTGATTTGTCATACAACTTATGCCTTAGGACTCCTCTGATTCTGCCATATCCAACTAGCCATGCTACGTCAAAGGTTGTATCGTTGTCCCATTCCTGCCACAAATGATGACCAGCCACGTATGCCGCCCCAATATGAGACGCGTTCCTTGATTTGTCATACAACTTATGCCTTAGGACTCCTCTGATTCTGCCGTATCCAACTAGCCATGCTACGTCAAAGGTTGCATCGTTGTCCCATTCCTGCCACAAATGATGACCAACCACGTATGCCGCCCCAATATGAGACGCGTTCTTTGATTTGTCGTACAACTTATGCCTTAGGACTCCTCTGATTCTGCCATATCCATTGCTATGCCTTGTCAAAGGTTGTATCGTTGTCCTATTGCTCGCAGACAAATGATGACCAACCACGTATGCCGCCCCAATATGAGACGCGTTCTTTGATTTGTCATACAACTTATGCCTTAGGACTCCTCTGATTCTGCAGCCATGTCCCAAACCCGCTTAACACTAAAGATCAGCTAACAATAGAGCTGGCGTCAATTGGGCCGCATAGGACACTCTTTTCCGTATGGCTGCCTTGTCTCACGGGAGCAACCTTTGACAAGGTCACCCCTTCACACACCGGGACCGTCAACGTTTCCTCACCGCCGAGGGGCTCGCGGAGAAAGTTGCCAGTTGCGCAAAAAAAAGCTGGATTTCGTGGCGGGCGTAAGTGTTTCACAAGTACGTGCGCTCGGCTAAGGCCGGCGCGTGGCGAGACTGGAGGCAGCAGTTAAAGTTCGGGGAACAGTAAAGTTCGGGCTATGCTAAGTTCGGGCAATGCTGGTGAAGCTAAGTTCGAGTGATGCTAAGTTCGGGCGTTGCTAAGCGCTCAGGCTGCGCTGGTACTAAAAAACAGTTCGGGCACGAAGCGAAGTTCGGCCAGGGTGGTAAAGTCCGGGTGAAGCCAAGGTCGGTGCTCGTGCCCGGGGGGGGACACCCCCCCCGGACCCCCCCCGACCCACCGAGTGCGGGAAAAGTTTGGCGCTGGTACCCGGGTGGGCGCCCCCCCCGCTCGGACGAAGCAAAAATCGCGCGAAGCTGAGTTCTGGTGAAGCAAAGTTCGGTTCTCGTAGCAAGTTTGGCCTGTGATGGCAAGCTCAAATACCGCGAGATACTGAGAAACTCCGGCAAAAACGCAATTTTCGGGCACATTTGACCCCGAAACGCAACAAACCTCGAAAACAATCTTCGACAGGAAAAATGTCAAGGGCGGGATTCGAACCCAGGCCTACTGGCCTGAAGGCCGTCACCCGCTCACTCTGCCACGCCCCTGCCTACTGGCAGGCGGGAGAAAAGTTATATCCGCAATATTATCCAGTCCAAAAACAATACGGTTTCATAATTGTTGCAAGAAAAGCCGGGTTGGCTCGAATAGAGGCTATTCACATTGCATGTTCATAGGACCTCCAGTCTCGAAAAAAACTACCGTAAGTAAGGTATGTGGATGTGGAAGTGGATGTGGATGTGGTTGTGGTTGTGGATGTGGATGTGGACAATGGCCGAAACCACCAAAGACCAAAGGTATCTTACCTCGTGTAACCACCTCTCTTACGACACTCAGAGCACAAACGATATCTGCCCATAGTGAGTTTCAAGCGTACTTCACTCTTAAGACCCCAGGTTGTAGTTTCTATCAGTTATCCCCCCCATCGCCCTCGTCGAAGTACGCACAAAGCAGCCCCCCGAGTAGTCTCAAACAGCGCCCCGCCCTCTCCTCCTTCGTTGGACATGGATGCATCGTTCGGCCGACGTCAGAAAGCAGCTGGTTCACCTAGTTCAGCAAGGAGGCCTCGGGCACCAGTGGGAGTCGATCGGCAAAGCAGTGGGGTTGACGGGTGAGCAAGCCAGGGCTGAGTATGGGGAGGCCCGGCGGGAGGAGGACAGCGCACGGAGGGAGTATGCCGGCCTGCAACCGGTTCCGTCGGCGCCGCCAAGTGCAAATGCTGGGGAAGGCGGCAGGGTTCGGCGCCGGCTCAGTAGTTACAGGACCTGCGTCCGGGTTTGCTGGGGGCTTTGGCTGCCGGACGACGTCCTGCGGTTGGTCCTGCGTTTCACGCCGCTCGTCGATCTCGCATGGGCACCCAGCGTCGGAAGCGAGTTCCCCTCCATAACCGTCGAGCCGGCGCGGCAGAAGAAACTGCGGTCTTCGCCCGCCGCGGGAAGGTCGGCAACGAGCTCGAAAAAGCGCAGGAAGGTCAGTTTGCTGCCGCATTACTGAGCAGATCCAGCTCGCTTTTCTGTGTGTGTGTGTGTGTGTGTGTGTGTGTGTGTGTGTGTGTGTGTGTGTGTGTGTGTGTGTGTGTGTGTGTGTGTGTGTGTGTGTGTGTGTGTGTGTGTGTGTGTGTGTGTGTGTGTGTGTGTGTGTGTGTGTGTGTGTGTGTGTGTGTGTGTGTGTGTGTGTGTGTGTGTGTGTGTGTGTGTGTGTGTGTGTGTGTGTGTGTGTGTGTGTGTGTGTGTGTGTGTGTGTGTGTTGCGGACCCGTTTTAACGTGGTGCCTCCCTTTACGAAAGTACGACCACGCTCATTTATGGCTAGGTAACGGCCGATGCACCCTCGGGCTGGGAGTGGGGGTCTCTGTTCGCTCTTCTGTTTGCATGGTGCTTCGGGCAGCAGCTGGCAATTGCTTCGTTTGCTACTACGCAGTGTGTGTGTGTGTGTGTGTGTGTGTGTGTGTGTGTGGGGAGGGCGGTGGGTTATTGGTCGGGGCGAAGTTCTGCGGCGCTTCGTGCCATGCGATGGCGAAGCGCTGTGTGTTGCCCTGCTCACCAGCCCCGAGCTTGACCCTTCACTGCGGAACCAAGATTGGCGGTTGCGCTGAGGGCTTTGGAGACAAATCCGGTGCAACGAACCTAGATTCAAAAGGACGAAACTTCCATTGCCTGTCGTGAGGCCTGATGGTGCAGGGTGTATCAAGGCGTTTTTTCTGCCGAAACGCGTGAGTTTCGTTGCATGCACAGGACATCCCCGCGGCGGTCTCTATCTCCCTCTCTCGTATATCGCGGACGATCTGATCTTCCCGATCCCGCGCGGCCCTGCTTTTCTCGTGCGTTCTTCGCTCTTTTTGCGGACGCCAAATCCGGATGCCGAAAGGCTTCGACAGCAAACTTCTCGCCGATGCCTCTCTACGCCCATCCCCTGTTGCAGAACGGCTGTCGTTTGCTCTGAGGGCATCGGACATCCACGCCCGCCCATGCATGCATTGCGCACGAAAGAAGCCCACCTTTCGGCAGCAACCCGACAGCCGACCCCCCCTATTCGCGACCACGCCCTCGCCAAATATTATTAGCAGGAGTACTCTTGGCACTCAGTCAAAACCGGGGGGGCCGCTGCTTTAGATCGTTTTCACATTCGAACATCGTGGGAGCGAAGGGGCCATCCCGGAACCGACATATTCTCCCCCGTGTTCGTCCGTTATCCCCTCGATGAACCGCAAGTCATCAGTCTAGTAGAAGATGACTATTCCGTTTCATAGTTGACCGACCATAGCAGCTGCGGTACGCCGAACGAACCGTCGGCACAACACGGGTTGTCGAGAACTGGGTTTTGAGAGCCAACAACTATTTCTCTTCTCCGACACGGACGGCAATTGGTGGGCGATGAGCCGCTTGCATACATTGGCTGCTATGGATCCAGCTTCTGCCCTACCAGCTTTTGACGGTAGTGTGGTGGGCCACCGCGGCTGTGACGGGTAACGGGGAATTTTCGTCGGGGCATTTTCTCGTCGCTCTCAGCAGATTTGGCAATTTGCGTACCTACCGCCATCCTTAGATGTGGTAGCTGTTTCGCAGGCTCTCTTCGGAATCCCCATTACACGTGCTCAGCAATTTGTGGGCCCCTTTCTCTCCGCATCTCGGCGCAAAATAAATTGTCGGCGTAAAATATTGCATTAAAACTACGCATCGCTTCCGTACATTTTCCCGAAGGTAGTCACGTGGGGGGTAAGGCCCGGGGCATGTGATGAACCAATGAAAGACGACGTCAGCGCCATACCGCTTTGGAAGTGGCCGTGGAGTGAGAAACACACTTGGGCGGAGGAGGACAAGCCGATGTCGCAACCGCCGTTGTCGCCGCTGACGAGCTCCAGGATTTTCAGGGGATTCAGCAAGGAGTTGGCCGGGTACACGTACCACCCGAGCGATCCCTTCGGCTCCACCAGTAATTTCGACCTGCCCGTCCTCAACGTCACAACCACGGACATGGACCGCTCGTGGAAGCAGACACCCAGTCCTGAACCGAGGTTTCCGCAGCAGACGTATACAAAGTCGTTCAGGAGCACCTTGGGGAGCTTGTCGTCCGGCGGCAAGGAAGATCCGCACTCGCCTTCGAAGGCAACAGAACCCGTCGGGCTGGAGGACGAAGACGAAGCCAGCTTCCGAGGCCTGAGCCCGCAGTTCCCGAGCTACCGCACTGACGCCACCGACCGCAGCGGGGAGTATCGGTCGGCGTCCTCACCCAAAACGCGTCCGAAGCCGCCGAAAAAAGCCGAAAACGGCTTCCGAGAGCAAAGCCCGCAATTCCCGAGCGACGCCAGCCGCCGGACCCCGTCCCACAGGGCATCTCGGTCGGCGTCTTCACCCAGAACGCGCTCGAAGCTGCCGGCCGGCTGGGTGCAGGTAACGATAGATCTGGCGGGGGAGAAGTTGGGTTTGAACGTGGACGACAGGTTGACCGTGCGTGAGGTGTACCCGGGCACGCCGGCCGAGCGTGCCGGGCTGTCGGAGTACTTGGGGTGGCTGGTATTCAGCATCAACGGTGTGTCCACGGAGACGGCGGAACAGGCCCACCATGCGTTGAACCTTGCTGACAGTGCGCAGATCATCGTGAAGCCACCGCCGCCTCCTCCACCGGAGAGAAACTTGATCTACCGCAGGTACTCGCCGGAGAACCCGGCTTACTTGCGGTGGGCTCTGAGTAACCCGACGCCTTCAACGCTGATCACGATCATCGACCCTCTTCGCCATGTTCCTGTGCATGCCCAAACTCCTTCGCCGCTCCGCCGAAGTCCGATCCCGTCTTCTCATGACAGCAACTCCCGCCATCCTTCGGTCGACCCTCTGTACCAGACCATTGGCTAAATTTAGCAGGTTGTACTGATGGGATACCGGAAAGGCCTATGGGGACACGTTATTCATCCGACCATGCGCGTGTGATGTCGGGGGTACCGATATCGTTTTGGCTCGTCGACCAGACGCACGTTTTGTCAAAGTGAACCGATGCGTCTCGTCTCATTTTTCGGATACGGCGGTCGCTTGCCGGATGCTAGCGTCCGGTATCGGGCTTCGCGTGTCACAGCAATTGGGCGGCAGGAAGCGAGGGGGCTTCACCAACACTCGGCTCTTTTGCGCTGCTGGAATTGTCCTTTGGCAAAGTGAACCGATGCCTTTCGCCCCACCTTTCTGATTGTGCGGCATGTTTGCACCCGGTTTTGTGCAGTGTCGGCGACATCGTTCAGTGCTCACTTTCGAAAAAGTATGCGCCTCCCTGGGTACTGTTTGTCTGTCGATACAGCGTGGGGGGAGGCACGGCCTCCTTTTGCCCCCCTGGTGCGCTCGCAAAGAGAGGTCCTGCGGACTCCCGCGTCTTCGTCTTGTTCTCCTTCTCCTTTTCGTCAGCCGATTGCCGGCGAATCCCCTGAGCTCGGCTGACCCAGCACGTTTCTCTTTTCCTTGTTGTTCAAAGATACCACCCGCCCACCCACCCCCAGCACAAGTCGTCCGCAAACGAAGCATAAAAAAGTGAAAGAACCCCCAAAAACAACGAAACTCTGTATTTCCTCGAAGAAGACTTGACGCTAGCATCAAACATACATTGGCGAGGCAGAGTTCTGCCCAAACACTAAATTAAGACTCACTCCCAGCCCCCGGACCGTCCCGTTTCCCAGGGCCGGTCCCCAGGCATCACGGCAGGTGCCTGGGTGGGTTGCCGTCAAATGCAGCAGGCCTCGTCTCAAATTCCTACCTGGAATTTGTACTTGGGGGGTTGCTTGATGCTCCCTGTGGTCTTTGGGTGCGACACGCTGTAACCAAAGATTCTTTACTACAAATGAAAGATTTTGTTCTTCATCGATACCATAAGTGGTAGAAGTGAGGAGACCGGAAACTCCCCGGAGAGGTGGTCCATGCACTCTAACTCGTCTCTCTCTCTCAAGTTATCGATCCCGAACGGTAGCGACTTTGTCTGGAAGGGTTAGTCCGGGGGGGAAAAAGCTTTGTCAAACCCAAACATTCGGCGAACTTGACCGGTGAGCATCGTCCCACATCAGCAGAACCGGTACGAGCCTCGCACGGCCTGATGAGAAAGATGCTGCCAATCAATGGATCTTGAATGAGAGCGACATATGCATCCGGAGGATCTCCCTCCATTCAGCGCGGGGTTGAGGTGGATACAGTGGACCGAGAAAAGAGCGGGTGACAGACGCAGCAGACCAGTCGAGCAAACATCACACGACGTCAACTTCTGCCTGTCAGCTTTTAGGCAATAAGTGGCTGCCGGGGCGACGGGGAATTAGGGTTTTGGGTGCTGCGAGGGATGTTCTCGGGTTCAGCGCGTAGAGCTTCAACAGCTGCGGTCGGTAATAGGTTCAATCGAGCCACCTGTATTCGCCAAAACCATATTGAACCGAGAACCATCACGAGACCAGGTGGTTTGGGGGTATCAACCTCGTGTGGCACATTCGCGACGCAGTTGCAACACACATCAAGAAGCACATCCAACACAAGACACACCAGGACAAGAACACGGAAGAAACACCCGTGCAAACCTATTTTGTAACAAAAATTACGACTCAAAAAAGAAAAATAAAACACACTCACCCCTGCAAAAGAAAGATATAGAAACAAACCCTCTTCAGTCAAAGCCACAAAAGAGCTCAACCAAAGCCTCAATCCCACCCCCTCCCCTCGCCACCCGGGTCGCACCATCGTTCTCGACTGAACAAGCGCCTGGAAAGCAGAAGGAGTGAAACAAAAAAATAATCGAGAGACAACTGACTGCACGTCAACCCCGGTTGATCGTTCGGAACAACACAAAGGAACCTCCGACCCTGACCGCTTCCGCTGGTAGGGAGAAGCCTAAATAAGTCAACTGCCTTCGGGTGAGCCAGTTTGACACTTGCTGTCGTTGGGGGCAAAAAAAGGCGTCTGAGACCGTGTGTGGCCGCGTGTGGGGTAGAGAAGATGTCGTTGGTTGACGAGCTGCCTGTGAAGCCCGAACCCGTACCGACGAAGTGGAAGCGCTGGTCGTGGGCAGTGCTGTTGACGTGGCTGCTGCTGGCGATGCCCATAGGGTACGCCGCGTCGAAGCTCATCGGGAAGACCACGATCGCCGTGAGCCCACCACACGGTAGCGCCAGCCGAATCGCGCAGGAAACCGGGGCTCTGTACTTCCCAAGCGCGGACAACGCCACAAACCTGTTCATACTCGCACGGAGCGACGGACCGAACTTCACCGACCCCGACACTGTTGAGGCCATGGTCAACTACACGCTGAAGATCCAGACCCAGTTGACCCTCGAAGGCAGCACCATCACCGACCCTCCCCGGCTCATCGAAGTTGACTGCAAGTTTTGCGACAGCACGCCCGCGTCCGAACAAGGCCAGTTCATCTCGGACGACCGCGCCAGCACGATCGTCCTCGTCCGGGTGCTGGGCAAGAAGAAATCGTCCGTGGGCAATGCGTACATCGAATACGTTCGGGACAACTTCCTCGACAGTGTGGACACAGGACTCCCGGATTACATCTCGTTGTACCTAACGGGGGAAGAAGCCCTCAACCTCGATGGCCAAAACGGCGCGACGAAGGACATCGAGCGGATGGAGCAGTTCTGCGTCCCCGTCGCGTTTTTTGTCTTCGCGTACTACCTCCAGTCCGTCAAGCTCCTGCTGACTCCTATCTTCAGCATCATCTTGTCGATCGCCTGCTCATTCGCCCTGTGCCTGCCGCTTGCGTACGTGATCGACTTCTTCACGATCACGCCGAGCATCATGCTTTCTCTCGCGGTGGCGTTGTCCATCGACTACAACCTGTTCATCCTCGTCCGGTTCAAGGAAAGCAGCAGCGTGAAGGAAGGCGTGGAGAACGTGATGAAGTACACGGCGCACACGATACTCGTGTCCGGGAGCCTGATTTCGGTTGCGGTGGCGGGCTTGCTGATGGTGCCCTGCGAGCCGATCCGCGCGACCGGCGTCGGGACGGCCGTGACCGCCATCGCAACGATGCTGGTCAACCTCACGCTGACGCCCGCGATCCTGTGCCTGTGCGGCGAGTGGCTCAAGAAGGACCTCCTCCCGGAAGGCTGCTGGAAGCGCGCGACTGACTTCGTGTGCTGCTGCTGCCGCCGGGGTTCCCCGTCGGAGCGTAAAGCGTCTTCAGGGCACTCGGTTGCGATCAATGGGGATGACGACGACTGGGGTTGGTCGCCTGTGAGCGAGCATGCGCCGTTTATGCGAGAAACGCGAATCTCGGGGTGCACGCAGTTCCGAGCGGCCGTAGACAAGCCAAAGGACAAGTCTGAAGGCGGCGTTTGGGGGAGGATCGGCCGAGTCATCGCGAATTGGCCGAAGGTTGCCATCGTGTTCATCTTGGTGATCGGCGCACCGTTTTACGCAAGGGTCCCGCAGGTTCGCAGCGACACGCTGGACCAGAGGGAGCTGCTCCCCCGCAACGCGCCCAGCATCGAAGCGTTGGACCTGATGATGACCGACTTTCCGGCCGGCCACATCCAGCCGTACACGCTGCTGGTCCGCAACAACAGCGTCTCCGACGACACCCCGACCCCCGGCCAGTCGGTGGACTTGAACGCCACGGGCGTTTTCAGCCCGGACGGGTTTTCCATCACGACCGAGTTTTTCACGCGCGTCGCGCACCTGAACCCCGCGTTCATACAAAACGGCGACCCGGCGAACACGTATAACTGTTTCGTCGGGCCCATGTTTGTGCCCTACCACGGCGCGACGCTCAATTTGTCGTATGCTGAGGCGGTATTCACGGCAGAGATGGACCCGTCGTACCTTGCGTTCTTGGGAACATCTGTCACACAGCCCGAGCACATGCTCGCGAAGATCCGGATTTCCACGCCGTTTCAGCCAGCCGGCCACGAGGCGACGATGTGGATCCACCAGATGAATGCGTTGATCGATGAATTCAGCCAGCGGTCGGAAGCGCAGAACCTGACGTTCATGCTCTACGGGGCGAACACGCCCGTCGTGGACTTCGCCCGCGAAGTCAACAACACCCTGCCCCAGATGATCGGGATCATCGTGTCCATCGTCGCGGTCCTCGTTCTGCTGATGTTCCGCAGCGTGATGATTCCCATCCGCCTCGCGCTGACCCTTGTTTACACCCTCGCCGTCGTCTTCGGGGTTGCGTACTACGTCTTCCAAACGTCTGCGTTCCACTGGATGTTCCGGTACCTCCACAATTACGACGGCGACGCTTTGCAATGGATGGTCCCCGCGCTGTCGATCACGATCATAATCGCCCTGGGGCTGGACTACGACATCTACCTGCTGACCCGCGTGGAGGAAATTCGGATCCGTGAGCGCGTGACGGACAAGGAGGCGATCATCAAGGCCATGGGCAAGACCGGCTCTGTGATCAGCGGGGCCGGGCTGATCATGGCGATTGCTTTCTCGGGCCTCGTCTTGAGCGAGGTGCTGGTCCTGAACCAGTTCGGCGTGCTGCTGTGCACGTCCGTCCTCCTCGACACGTTCGTGATCCGCACGGTGCTCCTGCCCGCCGTCATGCTCATCGCCGGCAAGTGGAACTGGTGGCCCCGCAAAATGCCGGAACCCCTGGCGGACGCCGCCGAGGCCGACTTCGACGTCATCAACTGAGACCCGCCCGCGCCCCACCCCCCCGTTCTTTTTTCATTTCTTATCATTTCTATGCACCTTCTTCTTCGACTTCGAAGAAGACTTGATGCTTGCATCAAACATTGCAAACCTGCAAACCCGGACCCGAGAACACAGTGTTAGTGTTCTGAGTAACTACGACCTTTGAAAGAAGAAATACTCTATGGACTACAAGGTCCTCAAAATATCATAAATGAAAGAAACAGCCCACCTGAATACCGTTGCTGAGATAGGCTTACAGTAATGCCGAGCGTAAGATAACGAAGCAAATTTAAGTAAAACAATCAACGAGGCGAACCTGCGCATTGCTTTCGGTTCTTTGAAAGAACCGGAATTGCACTTTAATCATCAGTGCACCGCGTTGCTTGAATGGGCGAAACTTTGCCGAAGAATTCTCACCCTGCATCAGCTTATTCCCCGGAGGGCTGTGCTCGGCTTCTCTTTTTCCCCTCGGAATTGGCTCTAGCAGTGCTTTGAGAGCAGACGCAGGGAAGAGGCTCTGGCGCTAAGGCGTGGCTATCCACCTTTTTATTCGGTTTTGGTGTGTTCTTTTTCTCTCCCTCCCGCCTCCCCATGTCCGTTATGTGTCAGGAGTGGACTGGCGAGAGCTCTCCACGCTGGCGCAGCCATATAGATATGTTTCGTCATTTTTTTCCTTCAACAAAACCTTGAGAAGAAGAACATCTCCGAATAAAGTATCAGCCTGTGCTTACCTTCTGTTTGATAACGTTGTGAGAACTGGCTCGCGGGTCGTTCATACTCAGCGCAAGGGGGTCTCGTCCCCTTTGCAGAGTGTTTGTGCTTGCACGCCTTCGTGTGCAAAGCAGGAAACAGAATAGGCGTGTATGTTTGTACGTGCCGGGGGAGGATTGGCCTGCTAGTGGGTGATTATGATCGTTAGGCCAAATCTTCACCCAAACACGCTGCCACGTGCTTACAAATCGTTGTTGCTACGAAAAAAGGGCAGTGTTTCAGCGAAGTGTATCCACGGCAGTAGTAGTAGTAGTTTACACTTGTTACGCAGCAACAATCTGTGACGATAGACTGCTAGTAGTAGTATGCCGAAGCAGCGGAGACAGCAGGCGCAGGGGGGGCAGGTCTTGCTTTACTTTTCTCTCCATCATGGAGACCCGCCCCCGGCATCCCGACTGTCCAATCACTGTCGAGAAAGGTTTGCGCCTATTGTGATGAGGTAGTTGACCAGGCCCCCACGAAGCCTTATACGCAACACGGCTACAACACGAGGATGCAGCCCTGCTTAGGTGTGCACTCAGCCATCAGGCCATTGGCTGCTAAGCACCCCCCGACCGGTCGATTTGGCATTTTTGTGGCCCTCTATTCGCCGGGCGGTGCTGTCAGCACTTGTTCCGCGTCGCATCAAGTACTAATGCAGATTATCGTCACAGATTCTTTGCATTCGAACCCAAAACATACTATTACTACAGCAAAACTACGCATTTCTTTCTCTAACTGAAGCGCGTCACCAAAACTCCTTGCTAAACTGATCGTCCTTCGGGATCGACGGTAACACAAAACGCGCAAGGGCCTCCGCAACCTTGCTAGTATGTTCTGAATCAGATGTCGAAATCGAACCGTGGCCGCAGTGGCTATAATCCACGAAGACAATTACCTCCTCGCCGCAGGCGTTCTACAGAGCGCTTCAGTCAGGCTTGCACGTTGTCACGGGAGTTCGGATCCCGTGTTGCAGGCATCCACACATTCCGCGGCGTGGCACCCATCGTTTTTTTTTGCGTCTGAACGGGATGCATCTTGCTCTCGTTCAGCACACAGACGTGTACACTACCAGCTTACATGACCAAGCCTGCTCGAAAAATGGCGCGAGTTTCCCCCACGAAAGAGGACGTTGCGACTCCACGACGGAGTGGCCCAAAATGAGCAACGCCCACCATTTTCCGTCCCTCCCCTAGCTCCCACCCAACCCCGAGACTCTACGGTCTGCCAAGGGCTTTCAAATACCGCTATAGAAACTGCACCTTTTCCTTATGCAGGGTTCTGCCGAACCATTACCCTAGCACCCCATCGGACCCCGAGGCTCTACGGTCAGCCAGAGACTTTCGAACACCGCTACAAAATATTGCACCGGTCCCTTATGCAGTGTTCTGCCGAACCATTACCCCTAGCACCCCATCGGACCCCAAGGCTCTACGGTCAGCCAGAGACTTTCGAATACCGCTACTGGCACCGTTCCCTTATGCAGTGTTCTGCCGAACCATTACAAACCGATCGCCAGCTTACACCAAACCTTCTTGGAAAAGGTCCCTCCGCGAAAGGGTACATTAAGGTTTCGCGACGGCCTGACCTAAAACGAGAACGCCTGCCATTTTCTCCCAAGCTCCCCACCCAACCCCGAGGCAGCCAGAGACTTTCAAAAATTGCTACAAAAATTGCACCGTTCCCTTATGCAGTGTCCTGCCGAACCATCAATCGCCAGCTTACATGACCAAGCCTCCTCGAAAAAAGGCGCAAGCTTTCCCACACAGAAGGGTACGTTAAGGTTTCACGACGGAGTGACTCAAAAAGAGCAACGCCCCCTATCCGTCCCTCCCCCAGCTCCCCATCCAACCGTCTGCCAGAGACTTTAGAGTGGATAACACCCGGGTACGACACCCGAGTACGCCCCAGGTGTCTCTAGAGTGGATAACATCCGAGGTGTTTCTATAGAGTGGATAACACCCGGGTACGCCCCAGGTGTTTCTAGAGTGGATAACACCCGGGTACGCCCCAGGTGTCTCTAGAGTGGGATAACACCTGGGTACGCCCCAGGTGTTTCTAGAGTGGATAACACCCGGGTACGCCCCAGGTGTCTCTAGAGTGGATAACACCCGGGTACGCCCCAGGAGTACGAGACACCCGCTGACAGAAGTTTCTAGTATCACAAACCCGTGGACTCGCCCCCCGCGCCTCCACCCAACCAGGCAACACAGGTTTCCGCTCCCGTTGTGAGTACCCTGGGGACTAACACCCACCGCAAAATAATTAAGGACCCTAACGAACCCAGTACGCCGGAGTTGCAGACCGATGAGGACCCTCGTCTGCCTGCAACGGCTACCGCGAGCGAAAGGGAGCCCAGTTTTCAACCCTAGCTACCGAACCAGGCAGCAACCAGGAAAACGAATACCCACTGAGTCGATCCTCGGTGTTGTGTTCAACACTGACAGTCACGCGATGGTCCAGTCGTGTCTCCCGCAGTACAAGGGTAATATTTTGCTCGATATACGATCTTCAGTACGGATCCTCGGTGCCAAAGCATGGCCTGATGATCCCTTGGTCTCGCTTCATGTGCAAGGGACGAAGCCGGAGGTGACAGAAAAAAATACCACACACAGGGATAACTGGCTTGTGGCAGCAAGCGTTCACAGCGACGTTGCTTTTTTGTTCCTTCGATGTCGGCTCTTTCCTAATATAGACAAGCAGAATTGTCTATGGTTGGATCGTTCATCCACTAACAGGGAACGTGAGCTGGGTTTAGACCGTCGTGAGACAGGTTAGGAACCCTCTCACTTTCCTCACCCTCTCAACCCCCCTCCGTACCCAAGCCTCTACGGTCAACCGGAGACTTTAAAATACCGACCTTCTAATCTACAAATAACGCTAAAAAGTCCATCAGGCCATCGTATTCCGACAACAATACGGGGATCCATTTTTTTTTGTATATGCACCTGCTTTGTAGGAAATGCTTGAGGAGACTGCCAGTTGCGATGGATCAAAGGAGGTAAATGTGCTGTAGCCCACACGAAACACAGGTAAATCTGGGTTTAGTGGCGGGCGTAAGCGTTCAACAAAAAAGACCCACTTTGTAGTTGTATTGTTTTCTCCCCCTCTAGCCTCCTTTGAAATGAGCACAAGGCAGTCCCTCGAGTATTTTCGTGTGTACCATATGCGGTCAAAGGCTGGCCGGTCGGGTGAAAGTGCCTGTACTGAAAAATGATATCCAACCAGAGTTGGTTGTGTCAGCCCACCAGCAAGACACATCTGTTTGGAGAGATGGTCCCTGCACTCTAACTCGTTTCTCTCTCTCTGTTTGTTTTCCACGATTAGTTGCTGTATCGTACGCGTGTCATTAGGCGGAAAGTTTGACATTATCGGCACCAGAACAAACAAACCTACGCATGTCTTTTCTCAGCAACCACAGTAAGTTCACCCGGGTTCTCACTCGTGAACTTTCACTCTAAACATCAAGCTAGGACTCGCCTCTTCCTTTCACGGGTGAGATTCAGCCTCTCCAAAAACGAAGCGCGTCACGAAGAACTGTTTTCAATAAACGCTTAACAAACAAAGGTCGAACGACAACCTGCTTGTCCCGCGGGATCTCCCGTGTTAAACTGTGCGGTCCGTTTTGCGGGTGCGGCACACCCGCAAACCCAGTGTGAAACCAGCGTGATCACCTGTCTTTGCGGGTGTCACACCGGACTTCACACTAGATTTGCGAGTGTGGCTCAGAAGCTGGAGTTGGCCGATTCACACCCGAAAAGCGGGTGTGTTACAGCCAAAATGCGTGTAAATGAGCCGGTCCACCCCTCCCCCATCGAACTGCATCGAATTGCATGCTGCTGTCTATCACAGTCTATCGGAGTCGGGTTTGCGCGCGTAAATCCACCCGCTTTTCAAGCTCCAGCTGTAACTCCAGCTTCTGAGGCTGGGCTTCACCGTGAGTGAGCGGCGGACCGATCCAGGCCGCATGGCGACCGCTGCTTAACATAGCAGTCGGCGACGGCGTCATGAGAATATCCAAGTGGTTCGTGTACCAAAACAGAACTCACCCTGTCTGTTCCCTGCAGGCAAGAACGAACCAAAGCCGAACCGACCGAGGAAGTCCGCATCGTGAAAGCTAGCGGAGATGGCAATTGACCTCGAATGATCCCTGGACCTGTTCCTCATCAGCACCGACCCTCCGACCGGACGACGGCATCGAGTAGCACTGGCCGTGAACAGTGTAAATACATGCTTTCACCTTTTGACCTTACTACCTCTTGACACTTAACCACTTCCGGACGAACTACCACTGTAGTGGTAGTTAACTCACGAAAGTTCGCGGGTGTCACGTTCGCGGGCGAGAGGCCAAATAATGGTCGAAAGTGGTCGCTGTTTGCTGTATCGGAAAGATCCGGCACAAATCTTTTGAAATGCGTCCTTCACCCGGGCAGAAAACCTGCTCCGAGCTCCAACAGATACCTGAGATTCGCCATGGAGCCACCCCTTTTCCCAAATTAACCCTGCCTCCCTCCGTCTTAAGTGGTTAACAGTGTAGCCCTGTTGCCCGTCGTTGAGTATTTCCTACCTTCCGTGGAAGTACACGTACCTACATGTCCTGGACAGAAAGTAGACTTACGTTCCAGCTTCCGTTGATTCGTCGAGCTGCGATGCACAGTTCAGGACGTACAACATCCAGCTACTGCTTGCGAAGCCGTAGGATGCGTTACAAAACTACGCTGCCGTCCGTGCGTCAAGCTACTGCTGTCAGCAGACCCGGCCAGCAATTCCATTTCCTCCGAGTTTTTGCACTCGGAAATCAAGCACCCCCTTTCATTGTCCCGCCGGACCTCCGCCTCCTACACAACCAACACCGGCCCCCGGCCCTGCTTTTTCCAAGCACATTTCGTTTTCTTTTTAATACCTACAGCCCCCAGAGAAGTAGCTTGGGCTCCGAGCACCCCGTAAAAACCTACCAAATGTTGTGCGTGCAGAGCTCAAGCTAGCACTGTGTTTGAGAATGTGGGGGTTCGGACGTTCTGCAGCAAAGTGGGCGCGCTACTTTTCAGCCAGTTACGACGCCTTGGTCGATGCCGCCGAGCGCAACGCAAACAGCAAAGCCGCTACAACTTCAGTACGGTACGCCTCAGAATCTGATGTCCTGACTGAAGGCAGGTCTTCTGCAGCTAGCGTTTTCAGAAGACACCTAGCCTGACACGCACCTTCTTGGCCAGAATAGCAGGAGAAAGTTTTCCACTACAGACACCCAAAACCCCAGAATACAGACACCAAAACGCTCCCCAACCCAGTGTAAATCAACCCAACCCCCCACCCGATTCCAATTTTTTTTTTTTGGATGAGTTACCTCACCCATCCGCTGCAGTGCATAACCCCCTGGTTTGATATTCAGGACCCTATGCAGCCATTGTTCTCCTTCAGAATAGATATGCCCCGAGACGGTACAGTACACGGAGCTTCAACTGTAACAGGAAGCTGATGCCTGGTTATAAGAAGCTCAGTTTACAGACAGCCACCCGCTGTACAACTACCACCACCATTGCCCAAGGCAATCCCATTGGGATATAAGGGAACATAAATTTCAAGTGTTGGGATATAAGGGAATTACACCTTAAACTAGAAATTTGAAGTACACGCCGGAGGTCAGCCTCGGAAGCTGGAGCTAAAAAGCGGGTGCCACACCCGCTTCTCAGCTCCACTTCGATGGACTCCACCGTGTTTATTCGGAACTGGCGACCTCCTCGAGTATTTCCTACACAGCAGGTTATTTAAAATGGGCCAAGTTCGGAAGTGAAGAAAGGCCGGAAGGCAGCAGACCTGAGCCGCACGACACGTTAGTGCGATGCGCCTTTCAACCGGGCGTACGCATTTTTAGTACTAACAATCTTGTGGGTTGCCCTTCAATGTATTGTGCAGGCTAAAAAGACGTAGGCAGCGTGCGGTGGTTGATCAGAGTTCCTTACCTGAATACACACATGGTAAATACAAGTGGGAAAACGATCAACCGGCACGCACAAACAAAACGAAGCGCCTATCTTTTTCAAGATTTTGGAAACCCGAACGCCCAAAGACATTCCCTGACGAAAAGCGAAACAACACACAAAAAAACTTTAACTCTAAAAATAAAACGTGACAAAAACATCCCTTTTTCTTCTTCTTCTTCAAAAAATTAACTCTAAAACGAACATCCCTCTTTTTTTTCAAGAGCTGCGACTCAACTATTCTTATTTCTGCAGGAAATAGTTGCTGAGACCTCTTGAACACGTGCTGCCCGCAATTGCAGGAGTCGGAACACCTAGCCAAATCACCTCGTAGCAGAAGCCGGTCCGGTGATGTATTCTGCTAAGAAGTAGGCGGGTCTCCCCGGACCATGAACACCTTGCTCTCAAGAACTGCGAAGTCAAGAAGGAACACGAGCCGAGTGCTGCCCCATGGAGGCAGAACGAAAAAGAAACAGGCGAACCATTGAGAATCCGATCGCGCACAAACAAGCAACCCTCGCCGTTTTACAAACCCCGCACGAAGTACGCACGAACTACGCAATAAGGGGACTCCGGGGGTTCAAGTTTGGAAAACTCTGTAACCGTATATTGCCGCCTGAGAATAAAACCAACACGACCGCCTTCTGCGAGGCTTTCGACCACAAAGATATCGGCTGGAACACGGTCGCGCTGTCCTCCGTGCGCGGCGTGTATTTTGGTAATGCAAGCCTGCGCGCGGTGAGCGAAACAAAATCGTGCTGAAATCGATTCCCCGGTTCAGTTATTGTAGTGGATTGTGTAGCAGCAGTATCGAACCAGCTATGAAGCCACGTTCTGTACGTAGACTCCTGGTCTTGACAGTCCGTGCATGCAGTACAACTGGTGCTGCCAGTTGTGCGGCAGACTTGTCCACCACACAAGTGTATCTGTCATCCTGCTTTATTCTTCATCCTGCTTCATCCTGCTTTTTTGCATACTAGGTACGCGTCGAGGCTAATTCCCTTCGCTGCCTTAGCAGTGTTGGGCACTTTGTGTGCTGCCATCCTTAGATGTGGTAGCCATCGACGATTCTGAACAAGTAGTCGACGATGTGATGCGCCTTGTGGCTACAGCCTGGCATTTGGACTCGTCGACAGAAGAATGGTCGTTATAATATTATCGACCGGGGTTTCGCTCACGACCGTTTTCTCAACATTCCTTCAATACGTCCGCGGTTAAAAAGCCTGGCCTCAGCGCGCTCTTCATAAGAAATATTTTCCCTCCGTAGGGCTCTGCAGGATGGAAACATTGGAACCGTTTCCGTTTCCTTCTTTTTGGCGGGTGTGTGGAAACGCCGGTTCTTTTCAAAGGAAACGGCTGGTGCGCCACTTGTGTGCTGGCTGTAGGTCGACCGAGCATAAGCAGTTGCGACCGCGGGGACTTGAAAAGTAGGACCGTTCGCGTGTGTCCAGGTGTCACACCTGGGCTTTGTCATGCTCGTTGTGAGAAAGTGCTGATGCAGATATTCCGTTGGATGATGATCGGTATTCCGAATCCGTTTAACCGTGTGTAATGCGCGATGGAGAAGTGACCGTTGCCCTACCACCAGGAGTAGGGGCCACGACGCGATTCAGGCGCCCCCGAGCCTGACCAACTTTCTACCGACTTTTCCGTCGCCAACCCAGAAGGTTTAGCTCGAGCCCTCCTCTCCATCTATGTCTCTCTCTCTCTCTCTTTCTCTCTCAATATTAATTGTTCCACATCGCGTCTGCATTACTGGTTTCTTTTCTCTCTCTCTCTCTCGTGCATTTCGTTCCTTTCTAGCCCCGCTCCTCGTCCGTTCCCTCTCAGCGGAAACCAGCGACCCACCAGAAAAACGCCGATATCCCATTAAGCCTGCTCGCACGAAGTCCGTTGAAAAATACCGACAAACCCGATCAGCATCCGCCGAGAAATCAACTGCCTTCGGGTGGGCAAGTGTCAGATCTCGGGGGGGGGGAAAGAGGAAAGAAGAAAAAGGCCGCTCCGGGTCCAGGAACGTGATGGTCAACCACATCGTGCAAAGCTTGAGTCGCAGGCAGCACAGTGCTACAACCCCGTCCTGTGGTTGACCGTCTGGGCGAGCTTGTGTTCAGCACAAGCGCCAAGCCCCAAGGTGTGCTACGCCTTGATGCTTTAGTTTGGGAAATCGGTAGCCACTTGACCCATAGGCCCGTGGGCTCTGCAGTACTGCGTGAAGCTTGCAGCAGGCTTTCCTCGTCGTCGGGGGGAGGGAAGAAAAATAAAAAGGCCGCTCCTTGTCCATGAACGTGACGGTCAACCACAACTTGCAAAGCATGAGTCGGAGGCAGCACATTGCCACAACCCCGTCCGTTCTGCCCTGTGGCTGACCGTCTCGACGAGCTTGTGTTCAGCGCAAGCGCCAAGCCCCAAGGTGTGCCACGCCTTGATGCTTTAGTTTGGGAAATCGGTAGCCACTTGACCCGTAGGCCCGTGACGTGAAGCTTGGTTCCCGTGTAGCAGGGTTTCCCTGATACCTCGTCGTCGGGGGGAGGGAAGAAAACAATTGTAAACGCTGTGACCAAAGCCCTCTGCAATCTTCTGCCGCCCCTGCTGCTCTGGGTCGTCGTGACAGCTCCTCTGATGCGAGCGCCGAAGACCTTTCCAGTAGTCGAACCGGCACGTGACAATCGTAAAGGTTTAACGAATGTGTTCGTGGTGTCGGTCGCAGGAGTTTTTTTTTTTTTTTTTTTTTTGGCTAGCCAGAGTGAGAAAAGGAGTGAAAGAGTACGAACAGTAGTGAGTAGAGAAGAGAACGGGTGTAAAAGAAGTTGGCGGTAGCACAAACTACCGGGCCAGCGGAGACCACCGCAAAAAGATCTCTAATGTTTCCTTAATCCCTCAAAACCAGCACCAATAACAACGACCCCACGGTAGCGAAAAAGAGAAGTCCATCCCAAGGAACGATCGGGGTATCGGTTCATGGGAAGGCCTCGCATCAGAGGATCTGTCACGACACAGGCAGAGATCTGCGCCATCCTCGCAGCAGGGCGGCGGTACAACCACACAGTCGAGCAGTAAAGCGGCCCGCGTCGCAGGTGGCACAAACCGAAGAAGCCCGTGCGGCAGGGAGTGGAGACGAGGTGATGCGAGACGAAGGGGAAGCACGAAGCGACCAGCCCGGACGGACCAGCAAGACGCAAGACCAGGCGACCAAGAGAAGGAAGGGGACGCGACCCAGAGACCCGGGCTAACTAGCCTGGAACTAGTGTGATGGACCTTTCTTCGGAGGGCTCACGCACTCAAAGTTCGACTTATACGCACCAAATGGAGCTTTAATGCCAGCTAATTTCGTGCAAGCGTCGGCAGAAGCGAAACGGTGGTCGCGCACGCAGCCTGTCTGCCCGCGGTCGCGCCTGCCCGGCCCTCAACCGCAGCCGCCAAATGGCGGCCACATTCGCCCGTGCCCACGCGCCAGCCAGCAATCCGGCTACGGAGCACAACCGAGGATCCCGTAGCGTCAGCGGTCCGGCCAAGGAACGTAGCTGAGGCCCGTTGGGTAGAACGGCGCATTATACATGAGTTTGATTGCGCACACCGGAGCGGCACCTATGGCTCGGAGGCAACCGCACCGAAGGAGAAACAAACGTTGGTTTTGCGACAGTCAGGACGCGATCGCCAGAGTTTCCGGGAGGTAATACGATACGGGTCCGCTGATGAGGGGGTGTTCCCCACTGCCCCCGGTGTTGATAGTTGTTGCCCTCGTCGTGTGTTTGTTAGGCCTTGAGCAACGCACTGAGCACACTCCGTGTCTACGTAACCGCAGATGGGACATGTTAGCTGCGCCGCCGCGGGGGCGGCCCCCGGTAAAGAGGCATCATCTGTTTTGGTTCTAGCTATCCTGAGGGAAACTTCGGAGTGAACCAGCTACAAGATGGTTCGATGGGTCTGTCGCCCCTATACCCAGCTTTGACGAGCGATTTACACGTCAACACCGCAACGGACCTCCACCAGGGTTTCCCCCGGCTTCGTCCTATCCAGGCATAGTTCACCATCTTTCGGGTCCCAACAAGTGTAGGTTAACCTCAAATCCCTTTCCAGTAAATCAGGATCGGGCTGTGCTGCGGCCTCAAGGATTGGCACTCTCCCTTTCAGTGCGGCTTGTGGGTTTGACACCCTAAGCCTCGCACACACGCACACGAACGGGGGAACAGTCATCAGGAGCGCCGCCCTGCGCGTGCGCAAACAGACACCCTCTGACCATTGTACCGCATGGGCTAGCTGGGGCGCCGCACGACGTCGGTATCGCCGGTATTTCATATAGCAGGTGCTTTAACCGTGCTTATACAAAAAAAAGAGACAGGCGCTTCGTTTTGTTTGTGCATGCCGGTTGACCGTTTTCCTACTTGTATTTACCCCTGTGTCATTTCGGGTTAGGAGTTGTGATCAACCACCAAAACAGGCTGCCTACGTCTTTTTAGCACGTACAATACATTGAAGGGCAACCCGCAAGAAATTGTTGGTGCTAATTTGACGTACTAATACGTCCTATGTCTTGTCACTGTGTTGTTGTCACCAATACTGTGTGCGTTAGTACAAAGAAAAATGAGCCGACGACCCGGACCTTTGTTCCGACTATTCCAAACAGCAGCAGGGGGGAGGGCGGGGAAATGAGCAGCGAAAAGGAATGGTCGCGGCTCTACGAGAAGGAGAAGTTCGTTCTCGAGAAGCGGGTGCAAGACTTGCTTGAACGGCGGGGCAGCGACCGGAAGGCGTGTCTGCAGGAGCTCGACCGGTGCGAGGCGTTTGTGAAGAACTCCCTGCGTGAGGTCATCCAGCGGAACTACAGGAAGTTCATCGAGTGCGCGAATCAAATCGAAAGCGGCACCCAGAGCCTCCTTCGAGTGAAGGAAGAAGTCAGCAACCTCCGCAGCACCCTCCAGCAAGTTGCAGACCTGCCCTTAGACGCAGACGAAGGGAATGCTGAGGACGAGTTCGCGTATGACCACACGTCCGTCTTGGTGAAGAGTGAGTATGACGAAGCGGAAACTGTGATGGAAAAACTACGCAGCGACGTCGACGTCGCGATCTTCGAGCATGATTTCGACAAGGCGACTGAACTGATGGTGAAGCCCCCGCCGGGGGCGCACACGGACGCGAACAAGTACGCCCTGTGGGACATCGAGGAGAACCTGGCCTCGCACATCATGCTCGCATTGCGGAACACGCCGGCTTCCAGTCGGTCCCTCCTCAAGCTCTTGGTGAAGCTCGGCAGGCAGCAGGCAGCGTACGACTTCTTCCTGAAGCACCGCAGCCATTGGGTGCGTTCAGAGGTCAGACGGGTCCGCTTCGTAGGTGACGTCGTCGTGTACGCAAAGAGTGTGTCGACGGCGGTGTTCCGCGGGCTCGCCGCAACCTACGCAGAGTTCATGCTCATGCTGGCCAACAACTTCGACACACACGGCATGCCACTCGAAGCCCCGAGTGCGGGAACCGCGCCCAATTCAAGCCCCGCCGGGCCGTTGCACTTTAATTCAACGAATCACGCATCGAAGCAGACTGCAAACAGCCCGCAGCCAAAGGGGGCAAACGGTCAGAGAGCAGGATCCGCCGTTCCGGAGGGTCCGAAGGATGGCAAAATGCCGAACGGCATCGGCGCGTCGTCGCCGGCGTCGCAGAGGATGCGCAGCACCGCGATCCGGTGGCTTGCGACCGAAATAGACGACTTTTCGCAGCTCATCATCTCGCAGATCTTCGCCGTCGAGACGTTCTCCGACGTCTTCCGCGCGCTCGCCGAAGTGTTCAAGGCGTGCCGCGACTACCTGGAGCCGCTGTCCATCGACCTTCTTCCTCACCTCCGCACGTCGCTCGAGGTCTGCACTCCCGCGGTGAACATACAGAGGGCCAACCCCCCAAGGTTTCATACCCTATATACGGAGTCCTACCCTCCCTTTTCTCATTTTTTGCGCCTTCTTGTTGCGTTGGCGGGGAGTCATTTGCGCGCTAGTGAGAACCACTCTATGTCACGTACGTGATTCCAGAAGGGTCACTTTTGTGGGCTCTTTCCTTCGACAGAGTAAGCCAATGCGCGAAGTCGCCCACGAAACAAGCAAATCTGGGTTTAGTGCCGGGGTGGAAAAAAAGTGCCGCACGCCGCTCGAGGTCTGCACTCTCGTGGTGAAAGATTTATGCGGAGGAGTCCCACGCAAAATGAGTACCACACCATGCCAACAGCAGGGCCAAGTGTCCGATGCACCCCAACGACTGTAACACACGTGCACAATGGCGGGCGCTGACGTCTGTCAAGTGCACGTGGCGAGTGTCCACCTTTGTGGCGCCTTTTGTGGCGACTTGCATGTCGTCACCATCTATGACACATTCTGTCTGCAACACTAAACTCAGGGGGTTTCCATTTTAATGACTACGAACATCTGCAGGAGCCCGCACTCGAAGCTTTGCGCAAAGAGATTGACCTGAAGAAGCAATTGTGCCTCAGGGAACTTGACGAAGACGACATGACGCAGCGTCCCGGCGAAGCTTACGAAGACATCCACAAGCCTCCCCTTTGGACCGCCCGGACACCCCGGAATGAACGGCTTTCGGTCGTGGTCAGCCGGTCGACGTACTGCTTGCTGAACGAGACTGCTTCGCTGCTGCGGAACGTGAGGGCCGTGTGCCTCGACGCCTCTGATGGTACGATGAGCAGCAGCCGCGCTGGGGACCGGCCGTGGGCAGTGCTGGAGGACGAGACGGATCGCGACATCTGCGAGTTGCTGAAGGAATACGTCAACGCCGCGTTCATGCGGACGAAGGCGGACCGGCCGCTGGGGGACGGGCAGATCATGATGCTCGTCTCGAACATATTCTTCATCATCAACCACCTGATGGCCCGCGCCTCGGACGTCATGCGGAAGACTTTCAACACCGAACGCGTCGTGCACTTGGACCATTTGCGAGACAAATCCGGCGAGCTACCGGACAAGCTGCTGAAGTCACTGGCCAGTGAATGGTGCAAAGCCGAGATCACGGTGCCGACGTATATCGAGCTTCTTGAAAATGACGCAGAGATAGCTGAGAACACAGGTCCAGTCGTGCTCTCGTCGTTCAAGGCGGTCGTGCATCGTGTGGCGGGGCTGCGGAGAGAGGCGATGAGCGTATTCAACGACTCTGCGGCGGCGGACCACATCGTGGAGAACTTCACGCGGCACATTCTCGCGCTGACGACGCCCGTCGCTTGGTGGATGGACCTGGTGGGGCGGGCGCTCGACGAGGCGGACAACGAGCAAATGGACAGGAACGGGGAGACGAACCCCCCCGAGGCCTTCCACGTCGACTTCAACCCGGGCATCCGGGCGCTGATCATCTGCAACGTGCTGCTGCTTATGGAGGCGTTTTCGTCGTACGTGGAGCAAGAGGTCATCGACGACTTCAGGAATGCCCTCGACATCCGCGCCGAGGACGAAGAAGTCGCAGGCAACGCCTTGACAAACGACCCGGATGAGTTGCTGGACGAGGCGATGAACGAGTTGAACAGGGAGAATAGAGAGGACCTTCCGTTCTGACGCTAGCCTCTCTCGTGCGTAGAGGCAGGTCCATCCCTCTTGCATAGTCTGCGTTATTCTCTCATAGAGTGATAGACAGCGGACAGGCAACGCGTTGGAATTCCGGGGGAAAGGGGTGGCCGATGAACGTATCGTCGGCATTCTGAAACCCAGTGAACCCCAGAGGCTTCGAATGCCGGTGCACCCTGTTTTTATGTATTCCTTGCTGCACACGACCTGCCCGTCCGTGCACGTCCGACACTTACGTAGTGAACGGCATTTGATGGCATTGTTCGCTTCTGGAACGCCACCCGACAGCATTCAAGAGTCGCTCGGACGAGCGAACCATCCGCAGGGACAATGTCTCAGCTAGAAAGGCTGTTTCACGAGTAAGGTACACGTGAGTGTCACCACCTGTCCTATGCTGTCACAAGGAAGATACATGTGAATGAGACTACCTGGCCAAAGCTTTCAAGCACCACCTCCAAGGTTTTCGAGCACAGCACAAATTATTCAACTAGACCGCACGGCGGCGTCCGCGCCGCGACCCGGTGGCGGCGGGTCCGGAGATTGCTGACCATCCCCTTCGAAGAATAAAACAAACCTGCGATCTTCTTCACTCCGTTGCGGAGCGGGATGACGAGCTCCCGCCCGGAGATCCTTCGCTAGCCTCCTCAAAACAGGCCGAGCGTGGAAAGCGCTCACTCGAGAGTGTTTCCACCTCAGCCCGGCAACCAAAGTTCTGGCCCCTCTGTCCACCTCGTCCCGGGAACACCATTCATGTTTAACGCCCTGAGTACACGCGCGCACAACGCGCGGCGAAAGGGAAGAAGCCAGGCAACGCGTCTTTTCCGCGCACACGACTGCAGTACCGTTAAGCTGGCACGAAGTGCGGAGCGGGAGGAGTCGGGGTTATTGCAAATTATTCCGATGCGAAAAATGAAAAAAAGATTATTCGCGGTGTTGCAAAGCGAGCATCTCGCACTCAGAGGGTAATCACCAGGGGGAAAAATCGTGTAATTCAGACACACGCACACACGGGGTAGGGTAGCAGTAGCATTGCAGAATGCTTGGCGACAAGTGATTCGCGCCACTTCCCTGTGCGAGCGAGTCTCGGAACAGGACTCGAAACTGCGGCCCATGGTGGCGACCACCGCACCAGGAGTTTGGAACAGCTAGTCAGACGAGAGCTTGCCACATCCTGGGTGAGATGTGCCGCCTGTATAAAGACATTCAGCTGTTGCACGGGGCCGAAAACCTCGTGCAGCTAACACCGCCAGATGAAAACAGAAGTCGTGAGCTGAGTGCCGGATGGTGAAGCTGCCAACCGTCCCCCGAAGGATCCCGCCCTACCCACCGTTCGGAGAGGAGTCGCAGGACCCAAAAAAAGCGTCGGAAACTCAAAGCCGATTGGTGAAAGGCTATAGCCATTACAGCCCGAACTTAAAGACGCACACACGCTGGGCTATACTCCCAGGGAATGTTGAGTGACTGCCTGAACCCGGGGAAACGAGCTTGGGCGAGGTCACCGGGGGGGGTTAGGGAGGGTGGGAAAACCTGAATTTTTCTTTGAACCAACCACACTCTGAAGGCTGTGTGAAGTTCTCTAATCGACTTTTCGTGGTGCATCAACTCCCTCAGTGAAACTGTGAGTGTTTAACCCATCATCGAATTCGACACACACGCCCAGCACAGACACCAGAGGAGAGTAAGAAAAGGAAGCAGAAGAAGCAGAGGAAAAATGCTGAACCCAAGAGAGCAGTACTCGGGTTCGGGTGCGTATTCTCCGACGAAGTCGAACGGGAGGGAGTCGCCGAAGTACCAAGGCTCCTCCCTGGCCGACTCGAGCCGGCGGATGGCGCCGGGGAGCATGCAGACGCCGAACCTGAGCGGCAGCTACTCAGGGCTGAACCGGTCTCTGCACAGCACGACGGGATCGAGCCCCCCCGTCGGCCGGTCCTACAACCAGTCGCCGTCGACCGAGACGGAAGACCTCAAGGAGAGGATCCGGAACCTGCGGCAGTCGCTGGACAACAGCCAGAACCGCATGAGCCCCACCTTCGACAGCAGCACGTCGCGTCCCGCGCCGACGTCGCCGAGAGCGTCGCAGTCTCCGACGACCCGACAGAGCAGCTACAGCCGCCCGACCTTCGATAGAAGCCTCGACAGAAAGCCGAGTTACGACCCGAAGCCGAGGGATTACGACACGGCGCCGAAGGACTACGAGAAGGAGAAGCTGAGGAGGCAGGTCGAGCAGCAAGAAAAGCAGCTCGAGAGCATGCGCACGCAGCTCTCGACTGCCACGCACCAGGCGTCGGCGCTCGAGAGGGAAAAGACGAGCCTGCAGAGCCAACTGAAGATGCTCGAGGGCCGGTTGGAAACAGCGCAGAACCAGCTCCTCGAGGAGAGGGAAGCCGCGAAGTCAAACACGGTCGCCGAAGCCCAGCAGGAGGAGGTCAACAGGCTCCGTCACCTCCTGCAAGCCGCGGACCGGCAGCGGGACCAATTCGACGAGGAAGCCACCGCCGCGACGCAGCTGATGGCCGATGAATTGGTCGCGAAGGACGCCGCCATCACGACGCTGCAGGCACAGCTCGCGGAGGTCTCGCACAGCAAGCAGCAAGCCGAAGACGCGGTGAACGCGCGCGGAGCCGAAATCCAGAACCTCACCGCCACCCTCGACTCCGTCCGATCCTCGTACCACGACGGCCTGCACGCCAGGCAGGACGACCAGGGCAACGACGACAACCCGAACCTCGTGCGGACACCGGAGGAGCAGCAAGCGGTCGACATCATTCGCTCGATGCGCTCCCTCTCCGAGCAGCACGCGGCGTTGGCCAACATGACCCGATCCGTAGACGCCGAGCTCGACGCGCACGTCCAGCAGTCGCAGGCCGAGTTTTCGACGCTCAAGTCGTACTACGAGAACCAGATCGAAAACCTGCAGGACCAGCTCTCCCGGACGCAGGCCGCGTCGCAGACGGTGAAGCAGTCGCTCGAGGCGGAAATCGACCAGCTGGCCCGCAGAGCATCCGCGGAGCAAGCCGCGCGGCAAACCGCCGAATCGACCCTCGCTTCCTCCGAAACCCGCGCCCGGGGTCTGACCCACCAGTTGAAAGAGCAAGGCATCGCGGTGGCGGAATGCCCCGCCGACGACGACGACAACGACGACAGCGAATCGGGCTCCGGCATTATATCCCGGACGCTGTTCGGCGTGGTCCTGCTGGCGGCGACGCTGGCGTTTTCGCTCGGCTGCGCCGAAATCGCGACCGCGACGCCGCTTCTGTCGCAGGGGTTCCCCGTGCTTCAAAAGCAGGCGGAGTCCGCGCACGCCGGGTGGCAGGCCCAGGGGTGGCCCGTGTACCTCGAAATCGGCCTCGTTTTGGCCGCGTGGGCCGCCGTTTCCTCCGGGACGGGCGCCGCGCGCCACGCCAAAAGCTGCGCGCTGGCCGCGGCGCTGCTGGGCGTCACGCTGCTGATAGCCGTGGGCATGATCGACCTGTGGAACCAGTCCGGGATCCTGAGCGGCACCGTGGCGTACTGCGAAACCCGGGCGGGAGCGTTGCAGGCGGAATTAGGGGAGCATATCGCGGACAGGCAAAGCTTGGGGTCGTCGCTGTGGGCCAACGTCGAGCTGCAGGCTGAGGGCGCGTGGGAGACGGCCGCGCAGAACGCGGCCGCAGCGGCCGAGGCGCTCGTTGACGCCCAGCGGCAGGGCCTCGCCTTCGCCCGGCGCAGCGGGCAGTTCCGGTGGCTCGAGGAGAACGCCTACGGGCCGGGTGCCCGGCTCGCCGGAGAGTACCTCGTCCCTCTGAGCGCGGCGCTGCTCCTCTTCCTCACGTTCCTGCCGTCGTGCTTTTAAGCGAGAGGGGGGGGGAAACCTCTTCTTACAGCGACCCCCTGACCATCTGAAGGCACGCAGCACAGCCCGATCCTGATTTACAGGAAAGGGATTTGAGGTCAGCTACACCTGTTGTCTTGCGCAGGGATGATGGTCCGTGTACCTCGAAATCTCCCTCGTTTTGGCCGCGTGGGCCGCCGTTTCCTCCGGGACGGGCGCCGCGCAAAAAGCTTCGCGCTGGCCTGTGGAACCAGTCCGGGATCCTGCGACACCGTGGCGTACTGCGAAACCCGGGCGGGAACTTGGGGAGAATATCGCGGACAGGCACGGGCCGGGCGCCCGGCTCGCCGGCGAGTACCTCGTCCCCCTGAGCGCGGCGCTGCTCCTCTTCCTCACGTTCCTGCCGTCGTGCTTTTAAGCGAGAGGGGGGGGAAACCTCTTCTTACAGCGACCCCCTGACCATCTGAAGGCACGGCCAAGAGGAGGTACGCAGCACAGCCCGATCCTGATTTACAGGAAAGGGATTTGAGGTCAGCTGCACCTGTTGTCTTGCGCAGGGATTGTCCGTGTACCTCGAAATATCCCTCGTTTTGGCCGCGTGGGCCGCCGTTTCCTCCGGGACGGGCGCCACGCAAAAAGCTTCGCGCTGGGCGGGCGTCACGCTGCTGATAGCCGTGGGCATGATTGACCTGTGGAACCAGTCCGGGATCCTGAGCGGCACCGTGGCGTACTGCGAAACCCGCGCGGGAACTTGGGGAGAATATCGCGGACAGGACGGGCCGGGCGCCCGGCTCGCCGGCGAGTACCTCGTCCCCCTGAGCGCGGCGCTGCTCCTCTTCCTCACGTTCCTGCCGTCGTGCTTTTGAGCAAGAGGGGGGGGGGGGAAACCTCTTCTTGATCACTCAAGAGGAGGTAATTAGCCGAAGATGGCAATCCTCGGGGACGCAGCACAGCCCGATCCTGATTTACAGGAAAGGAATTTGAGGGTTTCTTGCACCGTTTTTGCCAGCCTCCGACTTCCAGCTTGCGTTGTCCGCGCAAACGAATGCATACAAGGATCTGAGAAGCAAGCTACCTTCAGGTGGGCTAGACTGACGTAGTCGCTGGCGTTCAGGGGAGCGAAATTCACAATTAAGGACGTACGCCCATCCGGGAATCGTCGGAAACACAAACACAAAAAGCATTGCGAGAACTGTTTCACCGCAACACATTGTTCCTCGTGGCAAGCTGGCAGGCGCAGTCCGAGGGCCGGTCTCGTGCGCTGGCCCAAGTATGGAATCCCGCCGCTGCTTGTTGCTCCCCGCATGTTTTTGTTCCAAGGTGTAAAATGTCGCTTCCTGTCTTTAGGCCTTTAGAATAGTTATCGTCTCTGGTTCCTTTGGAAGTTGGCGCTTATGCACTTTCGGATATTATGGACAGATGGGGGGGAAAAACCACGACACCAGGACGCCCGTGCATGACTCGGCTGCGTACTACTTATTCAGTCTCGATGTGAACTCGAACTCCGTTCGAAATGTAACAAAGAGATTCTCTGGGAGAAAGAGGAGCTCTTCACCGCAGAGCATCAGTGCAGTGTGTCAGACCAGGCAAATCCACACGCTAGGTGCGCACAAGCAACTCCCTGGATTTCTTTGTCTTGTCGCCAGTCTCCACGACTCTTCGATGATGTCGTCGCACTGCACACGATCCGGTGCATCCTGTTCCCCCTTGATAAGCTTCTACTGAAGACGTCGGCTTCCGACGTTTGTGGGCTGAAATCGTGGTCTACTACGCTATGCCGACGTTTCCGGGCTAAAATCGTGGTCAACTACGTATGAGATTTCAGGGCTTTCGACGGGGATCCATGCTGCATTCAACGTCTTGCACACTCTTTAGGTTAGACATGCAAAGTTACTTATTTGCTCTGGGTTCCGTCCGTTGGGTTCCATTGTCTGCTGGTGGGGGGTCGACAAACGACAAATAACGGCTACTCGGCCATGCCTATTTTTAGTACTAACAATCTTGTGGGTTGCCCTTCAATGTATTGTGCAGGCTAAAAAGACGTAGGCAGCGTGTTTTGGTGGTTGATGAGAATTCCTTACCTGAATACACACAGGGTAAATACAAGTGGGAAAACGATCAACCGGCACGCACAAACAAAACGAAGCGCCTGTCTTTTTTTGTCCACCTGGGGGCACCTTACCCCCGTCGTTTGCCGGTTTATTCGGGCGGGCTCTACCTGTTCGCGTTCAGGCTTTCGCCAACGCATGTTTCTCTTCTTCTGAGCTGCAGCAGGAGCGCTCTAGTAGCCATCGAAAGAAAGGCGGTTCCAGTAGTGGGTTTGTCCTTTGACAGAGTCAGTGATATTGTCAGCGGCGTTTTGTTGAGTGTTTTCGCTTGAAACATCAAAGCGACGTCAAGGCTCGATGAAGAATTTTACAGCCGCGACACGACAAAGCACAACGCATTTCTATATTGTGCACGCACTTTGACTGCAGGTTGTCCGTGGTAGCCATCCCACGTCCTGCCGTGCCTGAAGATGCTTTTAGTAAACGGGGCGTGACACCCTCATTTTCTTCTTTAGCGGGAGCGTCCGCACCGCTCTCTTTCCGCCCGATTGTTCATTCTATTGCGCCAGCGTCCATCTTTCTGCGTATGCCATGTTCCGCGTGCTGTCCCTACTGTCCCAGAAGATCCATTTGTGCCCCCACCCTGTATAAAGAACGGCCACATTCAAAACGTGTTCGCGGTGTCGGCCGCAGGAGTCTTTTTAGTACTAACAATCTTGCGGGTTGCCCTTCAATGTATTGCGCAGGCTAAAAAGACGTAGGCAGCGTGTTTTGGTTGATCAGAGTTCCTTACCTGAAAATGACACGTGGGGAAATCCAAGTGGGAAACCGATCAGCGTCTGTCTTTATTAGCTACCGCCGACGTGAGTAAAAGAGTGAAAGAGTGCGTACCGTAATGCGTAGAGAAGAGAACGAGTGAAAGAACAGAGGTAGCACAAGCTACCAGACCGACGGAGACCGCCGCAATTTTTCCTTGCCCTCCCTAAGAGACCCTTGTTCCACAAAAGCAGCTCCAATAACAAACGACCCCCTGTAAAAAGAGCCCGGCAGTGTAATCTAGCGAGAGCCGCAGTCAAGCAGGGCGGGTGCCCTGATTTTCCACCTGATTGCTCAGCCGCGGCTGTGCAGGGACCTTCTCCCTGAGACGGAATTGCCTGTGCTCTCGTAGCACGAATGATTGTGGCGAGCTACGAACAGCCACTTGACGACGCATAAACCCACATCCCGCGCTGGTGATGGTCAATGGCCCGCCTAATGCGCCGGAAAAGACTGAACCACGGCGCAGATAGACTACGGTGGTGAGCACGCACCATTCCAAGCATGCTGCGTATCTTCTTGTACCCACTCAAAAATACCCCCACCTGTGTTTTGTCTGAAAATTTAACCAAGGCTCCCCCGCCTCCCCCTTGTTCCTCCATCTTCTTGCCACCTTCCAGAGTTTCTACTTCTTTTGCCGCTTTCGAACGCTGTCGCGGTTCTCGGAGCTCTTTCTTGCTGGTAAACCTGAATGTGTGCCGGGCGTAGGGCTCAACCGTCTCTCTCTGTCGAAATAAGCCACTGAGACCCCTTCCGAATTTAGTTTGTCGTATGAGATCGCAGATCTTAGAAGATTAGCATATCCGACGAATACCTGACACGTGTACGAGGTTAAAACACCCCCGTCGCTATCCCGAAAACATCGTAAATTCACCCCTCGCCCGGCACGTGCAAACAAACATCGCGCCTATTCTTTTTTCTTTTGTATGAGCACCTGCTTTGTAGGAAGCGAAATCTCATACGAGGTAAATGTGCTAGCCCACACGAAACACAGGTCAATCTGGGTTTAGTTGAGGGTGGCGGGAATCCCAACGCAACCTATAGCAGGACCCCTTCCGTGAGAAATCGCGAAGAACTACAGCACCTTCTTTTTCGTAATGACAATTCATTGCAACATCGAAAGAGAACGCTGGCAGCGTGTTTGGGAGGAGATTGGCCTAACGAACATATTCACTCACTAACAGGCTAATCCTCCCCCGCCACGTAGAAAAGCAGACTGTATTTTGTTAGCTGCGACTCAACTATTCGTCTTTCTATGCTTTTTTGCTTCTGTGTTCTCCCGCAACCATTGCAAAGCAAAATGGAGGTAGAAGGCATGCGACCGAAAAGGAAAGTAGTGGAAGCTCTTTTGTGATAACCGATTGTTTCCGACAATGTTTACCTTCGTTTGGGGCGCAGTTCGTTCGTTTGGCGTTGCGACGACGGCGTGCAAAACCGGCGCAACGAGTACGCTCGGTTGAGCCCATCCGAATGGACTGGGAGGTGTTCATCGCGCGGGCAGCACGCCTTAGCAGTCCCAGGGCCTCTTCTCACTCACCTGTATGTGTTCTTGTGGTCATTGCTACCGCGCTGACCTTTCCCGAAGGAGGAGAGAGAGAGCAGACGAGAGTCACCTGGCAACGACGCTCCCACCTCTGATACCCTGTGCTCCTGAGCGCAGCACCACCCATCTCCAATCTTCTCCCCGCCGGGAAGCCCACGCCCTGACGCGGCAAATCTTTCGAAGTGCAGCAGAGGTCAGACAGGAACTTTGGCGCGAAAAGAAATGGCGAGAGGTGCATGCAGACGCGAGCAATGCTCGTGATAGTACTTGTGTTTCTCTCTCTTCCTGACTTCATGTGTCCGAGGAAGCGATCACCCAATCGGCTTGTCTCACGCGTGGGTTTCAAAACGGTAGCACGAACATTGCTGTGTGTTCACATGAGTTTTGCGAGCTTGTGCGTCGTTTTTACTGTTATTCCTTGTAGCTCAGGTCCCAGTAAATAGCCCGCGGTACAAACCCCCCCCCCTGAACACGAAACTAAGATTTTCCCCCCTTCAAGCGACAACACCATTAGGAAGGCTGGCTCGAAGTGGGGGTGGGAAAGCCGCGAGCTCTCGAGCACGGCGTCGTCTTTCTCCTCTTTCCTCTCCTCTTCCCCCATCCGCACCCGACTCCCCTGACGACGCCCACCGTTTTGTCTCTTTTGACCGAAATGTGAAGGCGAGATGCCCGTTCCCATTCTCGAGAAGTATCTCGAGGCCGACGACAAAGAGCATGCGTTGAGCCTGTCGGAGATAGAGTCCTGCGTGCAGCAGGGGAAGGCGGCACTGAAGAAGGCCCTGGAAGACACGGCGAACGATGAAGACGTAGGCCCGCTGGTGTTCGGCGCCTCGTGCTTCGTCCTAGAAGACGAGTGCGTGGTGGACATGGGCGTCATCATCATGGGGCACAAACAGTTGCTCCGCCGCGACCTCAACGGTCACTTGGTCAACGTGACACAGCTCGATGAGGACGTTCTCGACGACGACGAGAAACCGCAACTCGAGGTCTATCACTACACCGACATTGGGTTTGTCGGCGTGAAGACCGATCAGATGGACGCTGGCGTCGTCTTTCTCCCGTTTCTCCTCCACGTCGCCTCTTGGCGCGAGCCTCTGCTGCGAGCAGGCGAGACGCAGTGCATGGACTGTATCAGCAGCATGCACGACAGCGACGCGTATTGCGTCCTCGAATTCCCCTGGGGGAAGTCCGAACCGGAATTCCCGGATACCTGGCAGGAGCTGTACGATGCTGGCCAGTTGCATGAGCTCATCGTGGTGAAGCACGATGAGTTCGTGTCGACCATACGGCAAGAGACGGAAGAGGACCTGCGCATATCGGACCGGTCGGCTCGGACCGACGCGAGCAACGCGCAGCGGGAGTCCGAGGAGGACACGTGCGAGAACACCATCACGTCGGAGGGCGACAATTTCAGCTTCAACCTCGCCGACTCCGACCGGAAGGACGAGTTCCACACCCCAGCCCCGTCGCCGCCCCTCGCCCGCCCATCCAGCAAGCGGCCGCCGACGACGGGCCCGGCGCGCATCGGGGCGCGCACGGTGCAGAAGGACCTGTGGTCTGCCCGCGTGCCGCGGACGAGCGAATTCCTGGTCGACAGATACGGCGCTGACTTCGCCGGGACGGTGCGGTATGCCGCGGCGGTCCGGTGGATCCACGACGGCGCGAGCACCGAAGCCTGCGTGGTGCTGACGCCGCAGGAGCTGCTGTGCATCGGCCCGTTCCCGGGCGGCGGTGCGGCGCGCGAGGCGCCGGCCGTCGACGTGCTGTGGCGCGACCGGATCGCGGACTGCACCTGGGTCGTGTGCTACGAGGGGACCGAGGCCGTGCGCGTTGGGAAGAAAAAGTCGGACCGCCTCCTCATATTCCTCAGCGTCCAGCCCGGGCCCCTCCACCAGTTCCTCGGCAAACTGCACGGGCTGCGGCCGATCAGGACGACGTGCGAGAAAATCGAGGCGTTGGAAGACAGCCTCGCGAAGAAGGCCATAGAGGAGATCAGCCGGGTCTGCGCGGCCGAGAGGGAGCGGAAGGTGAGGTTCGACCGGCAGGCGGACGTGATGACGGAGGAGGACGAGCGGGTCGTTGAAATCATCAACTCCTCCGGCACTTGGGCGGACAGCGCGTCCGAAAGGACGACGCCCAGAGAGGGGAGCATCCAATGGGAAGCGCCGCTGGCATCGTTCGTCTTCCCCGTGGACGACGCGAACAGCCCGGCGCCGAGCACCGCGAACGACGGCAGTCTCACGAGCAGCGCCAGCGCATCCTCCGCCCTCCACCCCAACTCCCGACGACTCTCCGCTCAGGACTCGCCCCGCGGTATCCAGCAACACCACAACCTACCCGAGTCGAGGATGTACGATATCAGCCAAACCAGCTTGGCTACCACGGCGGCGATGACGCCCGGACAGACTCTAGGGCTGCCAGATCAGAGCATGGACGGCAGCCTCCTTCAACTGGGCTCGGCTTCGCTCGCCCAGGGGGGAGCGAACACGAGCCTTCTGGACAGCAGTAACCGGAGCCTGACTCAGGGGCTGAGCCGGACGATTCCGACCGGCTCGTCGCCGCAGGCCTCGCCGACGGGGCCCATGATGCTGCTGCCGACCGACAGCGCGACGCGGCGGAGCCAGGTGAACGCCGCCCAAATCACCCGGGGCGGCAGTTACACCAGGAGTAAAGCCGCTGCTGACAAAGACGGTGCGTTCCGGTCGCCGCCGTATGCCCCGATAGGCGAGACGTCGTTGTCGCTCGACAGCTTGACGATGATACCGCGGTTGAACTCGATGGGGTCCGAAGAGTTCAGCGACTTCGAATCGATGGAGTGGACCGTGCGCAAGCGCGGCCAGCAAAGCCTCGGAGAGTCGAATCGGACGTCGATGCTCGAGAGCTCGTTCGATTCGTCGCCTGACTTCACCCGCCTCCCCGGCAGCTTCCAGCTACCCCCGCATGTAAAACCAGGCGCGACCCGCATGCTGGACAACGTGAACATCCGTCATGCTGTTTCCAGCGACGACGACGAGACCCCTTCCGTGTACTCTCGTTTCGACCCTGGGTCGATGCAGTCCTCCGTCCATAGCCAAGAGCGGCACCAGATGGCACAAGGGAGTGACGCGATAACATTCCCGACGCACGAGCACTCGAAACCGATCAACGTGGCCAACGGCGCCGCGAACCCGCAGATGAACCGCAGCTGGCACAGCCCGGACCACAATTTGATGAAGACGGGCAGCGACATCGCCCACGAGCACGTCGTCTCGCCGTCCGAAATCTGCGAGTCGGCGCCGGAGGAGGACGGCTGGGCCAGCAGCGGCATGCCACACGCGTCGCCGAACTCGCCGGCCACGAACCTGAAGTTTGGAGGCTCGATGGCTTCGGTGCCCTCGTGGTACCAGCCGCCGGCGCAACCCGCCGAGATCAACGTGCTGTCACCCACCGGGAAGGAAACCAAGATCATGACCCCCACGGGAACCCTGAGCCCCGGCCCCCGCAACCGATCTGGCATCCTCGAAAGCAGCCAGGACGACCCGTGGGGATCCATCCCCGTTCCTGTGGACCAGCCGCCCCCCGAGCACTCTCCGACGTCCCCTTCGCTCAACACCGCAGGGCACCTCGAAAACCCGCACGCGAAGCTCCACCTCCGTACCAACGCCGTGCCCTATCCGAAGTCGTCCCGCCAGCTCCCGTCCCTCGTGAGCCCCCTCAAGCCGCCGGCGCACGGGTCGTTCAGCAAGGCGCCGATGTCCATCGTCGACAAGATTCTGGCGAACGACGAACGCCACGCTGCGAAGGTGCAGCAGGCCTCCCGCACCGGGAGCAGCACGCTCGCCGTCGACGACATCCAAGCCGCCGTCGAGCAGGCGCTGAACTACTTCGACCGCATGTGCCACGCGGTCGAGGAACGGGTCGCACACGAGCAGCCGACGCCGGCGCGCGATGCGGAAGACGAACACGCCGTCCGGCGCGAATTTGACG
This sequence comes from Diplonema papillatum, assembly GCA_030068145.1. Taxonomy (NCBI): domain Eukaryota; phylum Euglenozoa; class Diplonemea; order Diplonemida; family Diplonemidae; genus Diplonema; species Diplonema papillatum. The sequence continues at coordinate 193,760 of JAPJBO010000262.1, forward strand.
CCGTTTACGGCGAACAAGCGGAGGAAGCGTGGGAGCTCTACCAGGAGCACCTCGCCCTCGAAGAGGAGCACGAGCTCGCGAGCTGGGAGGTCGAGCGGAAGTCCGCCAGCGACGTGGCGCTGACGCCGCAGTTCGCAGCCTCCGACATGGGGTTCAACAGCCCTCTGGGCAGGAACCGGTCGTGGTCCGCGCGGAGCAACTCTACCTTCAACCGGCGGGAGGTCGGCGAGCAGTGCGACTTCGACAGAGACGCGAAGTTCGCCCGCGTGCTGCAGAACACCCGCACCGCGCAGACCAACCCGGGCGACCGCCCCCACGTGCTGCAGGGCAGCATCCTCGCGCTGAAGGAGCAGCTGAAGGAAGAGCAGGGCCGCCGGCACGTCGAGGCGCTCGAAGCCGCCTCGCACTCGGCCATCTTCGCGACCCGGGCGGCGGAGCTCGAGTTCACGAACCAGCAGAACGCCCACCCGCTGTTCCCCACCGAGTCCGGTGTGCTCTCGCCGCGGCTCAGGGTGCACCTGCGACCGGTCGGCCCGGAGATCACCTTTTTCAGGGAACCGGCGATGCTTCCGGAGACGTCTCCCACCGCGTCGTTCGCCCTGCCGGTCCGCGACGGCGGAGCGGCGAGGGGACGGCGGAAGTCGCACGGGGGCATGGACGTGCACGGCGGGAGGGAGGGGATAGCGATGAAGCGGCGGAAGAGCGAGGGCGACGCCGACGGCGGCCTGTTCTCCACCGCCATCACGGGGAAGGCGCCGTGGGGGCGGGGCCACGGTGTGAATGGGCTGCGCGAGTTCGACGACGATGCCAGCGACGAGCGGACCGAGGGCACCCCCCCCTACTTCAAGTCCCCGTCGGCAGTCAGCCAGCCGTCCCCCGTCCATCCCGCGACCCGCAGGGAGGAGGAAGAACTCCTCGCGTCGGAGAGCTTGCCCGCGACGGAACCCACTATACACGGCAAACCCGCCGCGGTTAGCAACCCGGTCGGTGTGGTCAAGGAAGCGTCGCCCGAGCTGGACACGCGTACCGAGCTGCTCGCCGAGGCAGGGCAGACTGCGAACCTCGCGGTGCAGCTGATGTTCCAGAACTGCATCGCGATCCAGTCCGAGCACCAGGACCAGGTCTCCGACGCGTTCGCCGACGCGTGCGTGTCCGCCCAGCACCGGGGGCTGCTCCGCTCGGCCTCGCCGCAGCCGAACCCGGCTGCGGCGGCGGCGGTCTCGCCGCCGGCCGCGTGCTCGTCGCCCCCCCCGTCGCCTCCGCCAGGCGCGCCGGGGATGCCGCCCGTCGCCGAGGTGGAGAGCACGTGGGACGCGATGACCAGCGACGAGTCGCTCAACAGCGACACGACCCCGACCCCGAAACAAGCCGGCGGCGCGCAGCAGGCTGTGGGGCTGTCGTCGGCGAACCTCGAGACCCTGCGGCTGCTGGTGGAGAAGCGCGAACGGCTTGAAAGCGACATCGAAGCCATCCGCTTCGACCGGCACAAGCAGAACGCCCTCCGGCAGGAGCAGCTTTTCCTCGAGCAGCAGGAGCAGTACCTCCTCCGCCAGCAGCACCAGCACCAGCAGGAGGTCCTCGAAGAAGAAGTCGAGCGGGAGCAGTTCGTCAGCAGCGTCAGCTACAAGCCGCCGCCGACCCCTCCGCCGTCGCAGCCGGTGCTCGTGCACCACAGGTCGGTCTCGCCGAGCTTCGATGCCGGCAGCAACCTCAGCAAGCACGGCTCGGAGACGGTGCCTCAGAAATCGCAGAACGGGGCGCCCTCGCCCACCAACGCCAAAAGGGACATGCTGCAAAAGCAGCTCCACGCGATGCGGGCCCGCAGGCGCGAGATCGAACAGCGGCTCATCACCAACAACATCGTCCTCGATATCCCTGCCAGAGACTTGGTCAGAGGCTTCGACGCGTCACACCCCACGCACTCGTCACCTTGACGCCCATGTCACGCATGTTACGTGGAATTCAAGATCCGATCCATGCGTATCGAAGTACCCGTTCTTGCTTGAAGCCTTCTTCTCAGCGTCGAAAATTAAGCACCGGCACCGGCCGATGGGTTCGCAATTACTCGGGGGCTGTCGCTCATCTACGACGGGCAAGCATCCAGCTATTTGTACTCGTTAGCATCAAGATACCCTCGCGAAGCCGAAGGCTCATCAAAAAACCAGTCCAAGTCGTGAAGACAGCAGTAGTCGTGAATCAACTCACTGGCCGCAGTATTCTGGGCGCACCAGGGTGTTCCGGTGTTTTGAAGGTGCGGTGACCCGCATCTACAGCAAACCGCTCTCCATCGCCCTTCTAGTGGACAGGATACCATTCAAGTTGACGCGCCTTCGGCTAGCTTGCTTGTATGTACGTGTATGGTGGGTGTGTTGTTGATGACCAATTTCTGATAAAATAATCTGTAGCGACACGTTGTCACTGCAACTGCCTGCGATGAGTGTTTGCCGATGGAAAGCTCGGGCAGCCCGCGATGAAAGCGACGCTGACTACGTGAACAATCCAGTTCCGAACTTTCGGACGCAAGACAACCTCTCCTCCTTTTTTTCTATTTACTTGTTCTTCTTGTATAGCTGTACCACAGGAGCACCCGCAGCCAGAGAGTGAGAGAGAGAATGTGTGTCGCGTGTTTTTATTGTGTCGTCTGGCGCGTTTGTTCTGTCAACGCTGACTGAGAAGTATGGAATTGACGGAGGCAAGAAGCACCTTAGAGGGGGGAAGAAACAACCGCAAGGGGTTGTGGCTGTTAGGTATTGCGCCCCATCAAGTGTCCAGCTGGCAACACAGAGTCGGCAGCGGAAGCAAGATTCCACCAAACGCTCCTTCGGCGCTCAAGCTGGCATGCCGGCTGCGTGTGTGTATGTGTTGTATGTGTTGAGCGCGCGTGTGTGTTGTGGAACCACAACCTTGGTACTACTAGGTCACAACTGCACATTTCCCCGCAGGTGCAAGCTAAGAAGCGAACCATCGCTGCAACACACTCCGTACCATTACGGTGATTCAGCCGTGGCTCGGTCGTCAAAGTAAAAAGCTGCACACTGCCTTTCTTTTTTTACCAGCGCACACGGTCGTACTGAAGAGCTAAACGAAGGCAACGAAAAAGAAGTTGCTATCCGTCCGTTGCTTCGTTTAAGTAAACACCGGCCCGGAAAAGGCCGCCAGTTGTGAATTACAAAGTGAACTTGTCGCTAGCTACCGGCAACGATTGCAACCGTCACGAGTTGCACCACGACAAGCGACCCTTCCGAGGTCGCGTAGGGGAAGGTTTGTTCAGCATGTTGATGACTCCCCATCACCGTAGCAGGAGCGAGTACAACCCAACAACTGTGACACGCATTGCACACTACCGGTTGGTAGCGTCCGGCAAGAGCAAGCATGCCACAGCGTATCTGAAAAAATGAGCCAGGGCATAGGTTCACTTCGTCAAATGACAACACCAACTAACGCAGCGAAACCTCAAATTTCAGCAACAACGGCAACAACCACGACAACAACAACGACGAAAAGAAAAGACATGTTTTTGTATAAATTTAACAGTATTGTTTCTCCTTGGGTGTCGGTGTACGAAGGGGCAGTTGCCTGCATCCAACCGGCAATTCAATGCAGTTCCAGGCAATAGGGGCGGACTGGCTGAGGGAGCGGTTGGCTCGATCTCTTGTTACTGAAGCGCGCCTTCAGAGTGACTTACGCCCGCCGTAGCAGCACGAAGAGAAGTGAGGAGACCGGAAACTCCCCGGAGAGATGGTGCCTGCACTCTTAGTCGTCTCTCTCTCTCTCTGTCGCTCGCGAGAGAAACCCCCCAACCGGCCCGCAAAAAGAATTGTCGGCGTGTCGTTTTCTGGATCATCATTGATACTACGAGACGAGCCTGGGTCAACTATCCCCGAAGGCTAAATAGCATCCGTCCCCTTTCCGCTGCCCCCTCTCCCCCCGTACTCGAAAATCTAGCTTCTTCCACCATGGGTACCCCCGCCTTCAACACTTGCACTGCACCATGTACTTCATACGTATGACAAAAGACGAGTCCAGATGACACTTGCAGTCACGTGTCATGCTATGACACGAACTCTTTTCGTCATCGAATGCACTTGTCGTGTCAAAGACGTGGTGCGGTGGTAGCATCGACCTCCGGCTTGATCACAGGCAACCTGTACCTGTGCAACTACATCATTAACCTTCTGCTCCCCTCCCCACCCAAACCTTGCAGATAGGACTTGCGTCTAAACACGCTCATGCACCCCCAGTCCAACGCGGGACAGCCCTGCGGTACAAGTGAAGCGCTATTGATGGTAACGTCTGGTAAAGTCCTAGCCCAAGGCATCTCCAGATGCACTGCTTCCAGTAGAAAGCGACAAAACGCCGCGATACTTACAGAAACCAGCCCAGAGAGCGAGTTCAAGGTACATCGGTTTCATGAGTTATCCTCAACCAGCGGCGGCGAACGGCAGCTATACGTTCATACCCAAGTCCTCCACACGAGCGCGAGTCAACTTAGCTTAAATACTTTTCTTCGCACTTTAAAAAAAGTCCCGATACTCAATAAATAAAGGTACCTTTAGAGCGACGGCAAGTCCAGTAGCACCTAGCCTCTCTCGGCTTCGCTTCCTATGTTTGTTTGTGTGTGTGTGTGTGTGTGTGTGTGTGTGTGTGTGTGTGTGTGTGTGTGTGTGTGTGTGTGTGTGTGTGTGTGTGTGTGTGTGTGTGTGTGTGTGTGTGTGTGTGTGTGTGTGTGTGTGTGTGTGTGTGTGTGTGTGTGTGTGTGTGTGTGTGTGTGTGTGTGTGTGTGTGTGTGTGTGTGTGTGTGTGTGTGTGTGTGTGTGTGTGTGTGTGTGTGTGTGTGTGTGTGTGTGTGTGTGTGTGTGTGTGTGTGTGTGTGTGTGTGTGTGTGTGTGTGTGTGTGTGTGTGTGTGTGTGTGTGTGTGTGTGTGTGTGTGTGTGTGTGTGTGTGTGTGTGTGTGTGTGTGTGTGTGTGTGTGTGTGTGTGTGTATGTGGTGTTGCCGTTCATTTCTTCTTTCGTCTTGTTTTTGGTATTCATTTATTTCTCAATTTGATGTGAAAACAAAAAAAAAGGAAAACAAAAGTGCAAAAAAGAAACAACCGCCGGCCTTCGCAGTCAGACCCGAACAGAGGGTGCGTCAGTCAAAAGCGCTGTCACTTGGCTTTTGTTTTGTTCCCGCCTTCGCACAAGTTTCAAGGGAACAGAGTGCCACAGCCGTAAAGTGCCCTAACCCGAGGCTCTCCAGATGCACCGCTTCTAGTAGAAAGCGACAAACGCCGCTAAAGAGCGAGTTCAAGGTACATCGGTTTCATGAGTTAGCGGCTGCGAACGGCAGCTTCCGGAAATCTGGGTTGGGAAGGTACCCGATTAGCGCCCACCGGTCCCCCAGCCTCTGATATCACAACGCCAGGCTGCGTAGGAGTGCGTGGCTCACGCCGCGAAGTCGTTGTCGTGAAATCTGGGTTGGGAAGGTACCCGATTGGCGCCCACCGGAAGTACGAGCTTTTCATCAGCAGCAGCGTTCATATCCGTACGGGCAAATGGGTAGCCACCCGACTTCTCGGACCGAACATGAAACGCCGGTGTGCACTGCTACACGTGCATTCGCAATGGAAAACCGACAAACCCCCCTGGCACGGCCACATGCACATGCAGGAGCTTTCCGCCAAAGGAACCTGGAATGGAGTACTCGCGGGAGGTGCGGGCCGTCTTCAACAGCGAGACTATCCGCGTCTACCAGGCGTACAACAGGGTGATCGCTGGAAATGCGCTGAAGGCGCAGCGGTTCGTCGAACCGTGGAAGGAAACCCGGCGCACGTGGATCAAGCCTTCGTTCATATGGATGGGGTACCGCAGTGGATGGGGTCAGAAGGACGTCAACCAAGCCGTCGTGCTCGCAATCGACCTCAAGAGGACGCATTGGGAGGAGCTGCTCTCAATGAGCGTTGTCCACGAAGGGACGGCGTTCTCAGGCATGCCCCCGACTTCTCCTCCTTTTTTGACACATAAGCGCTAGCTTGGAAGGAAATGCTCGACGAAACAGCGTGCTGAAACGGATTTGCAAGGTAGGTCATGCGGGCCTTACAAAACAGGTTTGAAGAAACGTGTCCACAAACAAGCCGAGTGATCTTTATCGTTCTGAAAATTACCGATCGAGGATTATCTGTAAAATAGCATGAGTTGAAGTTTTAGCCCGATATTGCTAAGCTTTCCCCCCCACTCCCCCCACACTGTCGCACCACACGCAAAGCTGAACCTCAAGCGCAAAACGTCGAAAGCCACCAATCTGTACGCCCATACGGGATCGTCGGAAACACAGCAGGACGATGTACAAGCAATCCCAGCCAATATGGATCAGGAGGAGGAGAGGAATGGGCAGGCTCTTAGTTTAGTCAGTCTGACCCTGTCCAAGAACAGCACAAGACTACTGAGGACTCTTCAGAACGCCACCGGGTTGGTCCACCTGTGTTGATGATCGGAAAAACTAGCGCAAGGTCAGCAACCAGCAAATAACGCATCTCCATCACCGCAGAGGGCAGCAATCCCGTTGTCGTCCAGTGGGATCCCGAACGATGCCTGAGCAACGAGATGGGCAGTGACTACACGACGAAGCTGCCGGCCACGCGCTCGATTCAAGTCGGCCTCAAGTTCAAAGCCGTGCCGCTGTTCAACAACGAGGCCATCGTTTCTATTGAGGACGTGACGCCACTGTGTTCGGCGGTCCGCGCTTTGCTGCAGGCGGGTGATGTCGACGGGGCGGTAAAGCTGCTTCCCAACGAGAGAGACTACCCAATGCCGGATGATCTGCGTGCTCGGCTCGGCATGGACAGAGGATCTCGGCGTGAAGGCAAGACCAACGGTGAGGCCGGGCAAGACCGACCAACGCAGTGCTAGAGTCGCAGCGACACAAAACGAGATTTTTCTTTCTGTGCCGCGCGTTGTCTTCGTGTTCTGTGTCCTCCGGCCTCTCACTGTGGCGGCACTTGTACATGACCGTGGCCGATTACTTCCTTCTCCTCATCGGACGAAGCGGCGACTAAATCCCCCCAAACATACTCATCGCACCAGCGCTCGCTTGCCTTGATGGCACGTGCACTTTACAGAACTCAATGCTCATCGCACGGCTTCGGGCGTAATCGCCATCCCGAAGCAAGTGCTTACCGCCAGCGCTCGTTATGTTTCACCCAGTCCACCCCCTATTTCCTGGAACTGCATCGAATTGCCTGCTGCTGTCTGTGATGACAGTCGCAGGCTATTATAGGCGCCGCCGTAGGGAAGCAACCAGCGACGCGCAACCGATGCGCCTGGACGAGCAATCGAAGGGGAAGCGCGGCACCAAACCAAAGACGTCCGGGCACGCTGCAACGAAATTGGGCGAGTTTGTGCCACGCCGGTTTCGAACCGTCGGCACCAGCGGGTCCTTCCGCAACTTCTATACTGAGAAGAGGTTTCTAGCCCCAATGCCTCCCCTTACCCACAACTTTCGGATTCTCCCAGCCTTTGCGTTTTCGTTTTTCATCGGGCAAGCGACTTCATCAGGATGGCGTTGCATCTGCCAGCAAATGAGCTGCGAAGGCGAGTCGGGGGCCGAAAGGCGCGGACCTGAGGCCGTGAAGTGCAATCACAAGTCCCCCACAAAAGCCACAAATGCAGTTTTCGCAGTTGGCGAGGGTGGGCCCACACGTTTTGCGAACGTGCTGTGTAATTGCTACTTGGCTGGTACCCACTGAGCTCACAGTTCTGCCAACTCGTGCAGCTTTGGCCGGCTGCGTGTCGTGTAGCACGTATGACTAGCGGAGGGATAGCCTACATCCGACTGCCAGATGATTGGGAGAAGAAGAATTGAATTTTTGCGAACGTGCTGTGTAGTTGCTACTTGGCTGATACCGACTGAGCTCACAGTTCTGCCAACTCGTGCAGCTTTGGCCGGCTGCATGTCGTGTAGCACGTATGACTAGCGGAGTGATAGCCTACATCCGACTGCCAGATGATTGGGAGAAGAAGAATTGAATTTTTGCGAACGTGCTGTGTAGTTGCTACTTGGCTGATACCGACTGAGCTCACAGTTCTGCCAACTCGTGCAGCTTTGGCCGGCTGCATGTCGTGTAGCACGTATGACTAGCGGAGTGATAGCCTACATCCGACTGCCAGATGATTGGGAGAAGAAGAATTGAATTTTTGCGAACGTGCTGTGTAGTTGCTACTTGGCTGATACCGACTAAGCTCACAGTTCTGCCAACTCGTGCAGCTTTGGCCGGCTGCGTGTCGTGTAACACCGTATGACTCGCGGAGTGATAGCCTACATCCGACCGCCAGATGATTGGGAGAAGGGGCTGGGAACGATGACAAGCATCTCAGAAGTTGCCGATTCATACCGAACGGGAGCAACACCCCTTGTTCTTGCGAGCTATCAAGGCCAGTCAGACGTCGTTGAACGACTGCTGCGGTCAAACGGCGTCCGCGTCGACTCTACAAACGAACTTGGTGCAACTGCGCTCGTCATTGCGAGTTTGAAGGGACACGGGACCGTAGTGAAGGACCTGTTGAAGGCCGGCGCCAATGTGAATGCCGCGGACAACGATGGCTACACCGCTCTCCTCTGGGCAAGCTGGATGGGCAACAGAAGGATCGTGAAGGACCTGTTGGCGGCCGATGTCGACGTGAACGCGACGAACAAAGACGGGTACACTGCCCTCATCGGAGCAAGTTTCCAGGGCCGCAAAGGCGTCGTGGAGGACCTGTTGGCGGCCGGCGCCGACGCCAACGCCTCGGACTGGACCGGCTCCACGACACTCATCGAGGCCAGCCGCTGTGGCCACGCAAGCATCGTGAAGCAGCTGCTGACGGCAGGTGCCGACGGGAATGTCGCCAACAAGTACGGCACCACCGCTCTCCTTTGCGCAAGTCGGAAAGGCTACGAAGCCATCGTGAAAGACCTCTTGCGGGCCGGTGTCGACGTGAATGCCGCGGACATCCACGGTTCAACTGCACTCATCGACGCATGTCGAAAGGGCCACGAAAGCGTCGTGAAAGAACTGTTTCGGGCCGGCGCTCACGTGAACGCTGCAAATAAACACGTGTGTGACAAGTCGGAATGGCTACGAAGCCATCGTGAATGACCTGCTACAGTTCGTTGCTCAGGGTCGAGCCTGACAGACACACTAATGCAACACCAAACCCGCCGGATGTTATAACCCTTAACCCCGGGCGGCGGCGCTTTGGCATGAGCCAGGCACCTCAAGGGGAGCAGCGCGAGAGGCATCATCCACGCTTCAATGGTCCACAGACTAATGCAACAAACTTACAACACCTGTTGGGGCCGGTGCCAGTGTGGATGCTGCAAGCAACGATGATCAACACAGCAGTGCTCTCACTGGCGCAAGCCGCAGCGGCAGCGAAAGTGCGAGAACTCTCATGGCCGGTGCCTTACTGCGCGCAGCAAAGGTTTCAGGAGCATTAGTCTGGTATGACACATTGAGCCATGTCCACAGGCCCCGAAGCAGTTGCCTCTTTCTAACGAAAGGGTTAACCTTTGAAACGCTTCGCGGGGACACCTATCCTGGAAAGCTGTACTTTCTTCGTGTGGACATTAAGAACAAGCGCAATCTTGCGAGCTGCCTTAGAATGTCCACCAACCAAGATTGCACGATTGATATCGCGCTTCGGAAGGAGTACTTGGCTCTGGGAGGCCGAAGACCGCGGCCAGATGGGATGGATGGTTTCGCAGAAGCATGCCCGTTGCACGCATTAGCGAGAAGGGAGACGTTGCATCCTTGTGGAAGTTACGGGACCGTTCCTACAGAGGTCTTGCCCCAAGCAGAGCAGAATATGTTGAACGCGATACGCGCATTTTAAGCACTCATTTTGGATGTTTCCGCCTTCTTTCTCTGCGAAATGTGATCCTGGCAGGCGAGAGACAACGCGATATCCGTATCGTCGGACAGTACGGAAGCAAGGTAGCCCGAACCGGCTGGCTACGCGTGTTCGTTTTGCCATCCGCATAAGCGGATCATCCACCCTCGCACGAGCCGACCTCAGCTGGTCGTTCAGAAGTGATGCTAGCATACCTTGTCAGGTTGGAGGAGGCCCTGCAATGCACTCCGTTCCCCATCAGTAAGCAGTCCAGCAGCGAATTGGAAAACGAGAAGGTAACGCACTCCAAATCCAACCAGTCGAAAGGAAGAAGGGGGGAGCCCGGCGTGGCGTGGCCACGTGCAGAGCAGCCGGCGCGCGGCACGACAGTGCCCCCCCCCGCTGGTGCATCCCGAAGCCCGGACCGAGGGTTAGTCGTGCTCGGTCCAACTATAGTTCGAAGGGGCGTTTTGCAGGGGGTACGCGATCCTTGCGTGCCTCCGTCCCCATTTCGAGACACCACCCCCCGTGCGGGCGTTTGGCTGGGCCGGCCCGCATCTATTGGTACGTTCGCGCGGATGGGCGGCACCGGGAAACATTCGGGATACACATATGGGGGCGCAAGGGTCCCCGTGGTCGGCCGGCGCCTGTCGGACCAACCGTCGCTGGAAGAAGCCAAGGCGCGCGGCGCCCAGCACGAGCAGCGGCTGGCGGAGCTCGAGGCCCGCGTGCGGGTGCGGAAGACGGAGAACTCGCTGTCCCAGCACCGGCACCGCTGGCGGGCAGAGGCGATGCAGCTGAAGAAGGCGCAGAAGGACCTCGAAGCAGAGCTCTCCGGCGTCGTGGCGAAGTTGCCCACCTTCGTCGCCGAGGAGGTCGGCGAGGACATCTCCGGTAGCCTGCTGCAAGGCGACAAGGAAGGCCTGCTGCGGGAAGTGTACGCGGTGAAAAACGTGCACTCCCACGGGGTCGAGCCTCGGCACGTCGAAGCCGTCCGGAACCTGAAGCAGGCCGTCGAACGGGAGCTCGCGAAGCTCTACAACGACGAAGACAACCTCGTCGCGGAGTTAGCCGCCGCGAAGGACAACATCGAGAAAGGGGAGAACTCCTTCTACGCCCACCGCGCCGTCGGACGCGAAGTCCTCGACCAGCAGCCGACCCTCTCTTCCCTGTCTTCTTCCGCCCAAAGCCAGCACAGCCGGTCGGTCCCGGGGACCCCCTTGTCCTCCTGCAGAGCCTCGCCGCCAGCCGCGTCGGTCGCTTCTAGAAGCTCGCGGTTCTGCCCCCCTAAAACCCCCGCCGGCGCCCCCCGCGACGCGGACGCCGAGTCCGTCGCCACGTTCCGGACGGCCGCCAGCAGCCGGGCCGCCGGAACACTCGCCGCCCTCGAAGAAGCCAGCTGGGGCCAGTTCGAGCGCGCGAAGCGCGACGCGAAGGGGTCCGTGGAGCACTTCGACGACGAGCTCGTCGGCGTCTTCGAAGCCGCCCTCAAAACGCAGCTGGCAGCGGTTGCGGCCGCGGTCGCCCAGGCCGGCTGCGAGAAGCCGCTGCACCCCGGGTTGTCCCTGCGGGACTCCACAGGTGACGCAGCCTCCGCCGCCGGGTACCCGCAGCGCAAGCGCCACAGCGCGCCGCTTCTCAACAGGATCCCGTCGGGCGGCCTCAAGCGCACCGCGTCCGGGAGGTTGGACCGGACGCAGTCCGGCGGCGTGGCGGGCGGCGCACCCGTGCACCCCCACCCCGGGCTGCAGGCGCCAGCGGACGGACTTCTCCAGGAGGGAGACGGGTCCGTGCGGTTGGAGCGGATGCAGCCTGACGGCGTGGGCTTGCGGGGGGATGACCCACCCGGTTCCCCCCGCCCTGAGGAGCCGGTGGATGCGGTTCCCCCGGAGGGACACGCGCGCAGCATCCCGTCTGGTCAGCAAACCACTGCGTCCGGGTTGGGGCAGCCTGGCGGCGCGGCCCACCCTGAGTCGCAAGAGCCGGAGGATGGGGTGTCCCCGGAGGGAGACGCGCGCAGCATCCCGACTGGCCAGCAAAGCACTGCGTCCGGGTTGGAACAGTCCGGCGGTGTGGCCCACCCCGAGTCGCAGGAGGCGATGGATGGGGTTTCCCCGGAGGGAGACCCGCGCTGCGTTGGGTCAGCGCTGCGGCGGGTCCCGTCTGGCCAGCAACGCACCGCGTCCGGGTTGGAACCGTCCGGCGGTGAGTCGCAGGAGCCGGGGGATGGGTATTCCCCGGAGGGAGACGCGCGCAGCGTCGGGTCCGCGTTGCGGCGGGTCCCGTCCGGCACGCAGAGCACCGTGTCCGGGCTGCCGCCGCTGCCGCCAAGAGACGCGGCGAAGCTCGGCAAGATCCTCACGGCGCACAGCAGCCTGGCGCAGCCGGCCGACCGCGGGTCCGTCGTCGACCGCCTGCGCCTCGAGTTCCCGGGCTGGTCGGACAGCCATGCTCGCGCGCGCCTCCACGCCTGGGAGCGGGCGCGGTGGCAGAAGAAAAAAACGGCGGCGATCGTGCACGACGCCGAGGCCCGCCTCGGGCAGTTCTTCGCCGCATTCGCGAGCGCGCTCGAGACCAGCAGCGCCGTCGCGGCCGCGGCGGCCGCCGACGCCGCGGAGCACGCGCGCAGGCTGCGCGAGAGCGAGCGGCAGCACGCGGTCCTCGAGGCCCTGCGGGCCGAGAAAAAATTGGTGTGGCGCTTTCTTTTGCTGAAAGTATGCTAATCCTGCAGGGAATAGTTGCCCAGGCCTCTTGAGTTCGTGCGACCACGATTTGGGGAGTCGGGAGAACTTACAAAGCCAAAAGCTGGACCGACCCCCCCCCGTTCGTGAGAAAAAGCGAAGAAGAAAAAAAGGGAGTAGCCTGATTGGTGGGTGATTGTCCCAGAGGAAGAAGTTTTTGTTTGAAAGGAGGAAATCAAAGGTCCATGAGGAAAACAAAGCAAGCACAGAAACAAAGTCGCCAGACATCAGAACGACGTATATCGTCGACCGCACAAAAACCTTTTCTTTTTTCCTTTGTCTGTGTCAAGAGCTGCGACTCAACTATTCTTTGTGCCTACCAGCGAAACTCACCTGCTTTGGTAAGTTTCATGTAGTACGCTGCCAACTACTAATTATAGTACCAACAGTGCATTGTTAAACACAAAAATACTCGAGGGGCTGCCTTGTGCTTACTTCGAAGGAGGCTAGAGGGGGAGAAACAATACAGCTACAAAGTGGGTCTTTTTTGTTGAACGCTCACGCCCGCCACTAAACCCAGATTCACCTGTGTTTCGTGTGGGCTACAGCACATTTACCTCCTTTGATCTTTTGCAGCTGGCAGCCTCCTCAAGTATTTTCCTACAAAGCGGGTGCTTATACAAAAAAAAACAAAAACCAGACCGAGGCCGCCGAGCTCGAGCGGGCCCTGCAGGAAGAAGCGGCCGCAGAGGTCCTGCGGAAAAGGGAGGAAGACCGGCGGAACGCAGACCTCGCGGCGCGCCTCAACCAGCTGGAGGAGTACCGTGCGGGCAAGCGGGAGGAGGCTGAACGTGAGCTGGAGGAAGCCCGTGCCCTGGCGGCGGTGCGGGCCGAAGAGAGGCGGCGGCAGGCTGAGATAGACGCGGAGAGAGTCGCGTACCGGTCGTCGGAGTTCGAGAAGAAGATCGAGATGCGGGAAGAAGCGTGCTCACGCAGGACCGACGAAGAGCAGCGCAGGGCGGCTGCTCTCGAATCGCTGGCTCGGTCAGCGGCGCCGGATGTGGCGAGGGACCCTGCGCGTGCCATTGCGCCGACGGCTGCGAGCCTTTCTGTTACGGACCCGCAGCTCATCAACGAGTCGACGGTCGTCGCAGTGCATGGGTACACGGACCAGAACATCACGCGTGACCCGCGGTTCCGGCTGACCGAGGCCCTCCGCTCGGCCAACCTGCTGCACACGGCGTACGCGCGCAAGGTCATGCACGACGCGGCGCCCAGCAACCGCGCGGCTCTCGGCCTGCGCACGCACCCTGACAACCCCATGCACATCCCGCTGGTTCCCCCCAACCCAGATCCAAGTCTTCGTCACTGATCTCCATGCGCTCGTGTACGGTCCATTCTCTTCATTGCTGACCGAGTGTGACCTTGGCGGTGCGGGCTAGAAGGAGAGGAGAATAGACGCGGAGGGCGGTCGTCGGTGCCGGAGAAGAAGATCGAGCTGCGGGAAGAAGCGTGCTCACGCAGGACCGACGAAGAGCAGCGCACGGCGGCTGCTCTCGAATCGCTGGCTCGGTCAGCGGTGCCGGATGTGGCGAGGGACCCTGCGCGTGCCATTGCGCCGACGGCTGCGAGCCTTTTTGTTACGGAATCGCAGCTCATCAACGAGTCGACGGTCGTCGCAGTGCACGGGACCAGAACACCACGCGTGACCCGCGGTTCCGGCTGACCGAGGCCCTCCGCTCGGCCAACCTGCTGCACACGGCGTACGCCCGCAAGGTCATGCACGACGCGGCGCCCAGCAACCGTGCGGCTCTCGGCCTGCGCACGCACCCTGACAACCCCATGCACATCCCGCTGGCGCCCTCGAACCCGGATCCGAGTCTTCGTCACTGATTTTCATGCGCCGCTCGTGTCCACGCCTGGGCAACGACCCACCCCTCTCCAAATGACCGTGCGACCTTGGCGGTTGCGCACGCACCCTGACAACCCATGCACATCCCGCTGGCTCCCCCCAACCCGGATCCGAGTCTTCGTCACTGATTTTCATGCGCCGCTCGTGTCCACGCCGGCAACGGCCCACCCCTCTCCAAATGACCGTGCGACCTTGGCGGTTGCGCACGCACCCTGACAACCCATGCACATCCCCGCTGGCTCCCCCCAACCCGGATCCGAGTCTTCGTCACTGATCTCCAAAGCTCGTGTCCACGCCGACAACGGTCCATCTTCTTCAAAGCCGTGCGCGTTCATCCACCGTGTGACCTGTTCTGGCAGTGCTCCCCCGGCCTTTCCCGCAAACCCGGCCGTTTGCAAGCCCGCCGCTGGGTTTTATACGCAACTTGTGCCCAATATTATCTTCCCGACCGCGTCTTTCAACAGGTTGCTCAGCCGCGGTCGTGGGGCCTTCTCCCCGAAACGGATTCGCCTAGCATGGTGATCCTGGCTGTGACGAGCTACGAGCAGCCGCCTGACTAACCCGACTCGTACCTCTTTTCTGTCTGCAAGCACCCGTACGTGTCCGTGGTTTAAAGGACCGAAACCACGGTGCAAATACGGCCAGTGCGGTACTACATATCATGCAGGGTCAAAACCTTGTGTCTTTTTGGAAATGGCCAAAAAAAAAATTCCGGAAAAAAAAAATGGGTTTTTTGAATTTTAAAAGTTTGGAACAAACTCTGCAGTAATTTTTGAGGAAGTTGAGCAAAAATTTTTTTTTTCCAAAAAAAATTTCGGAGAAGACCATAGGGGAAGCACTTAAGTCGGGAAAATATTTATCGGAAACTGTTTCCGATAAATATTTTTTTTTGTTTCCGATAAGGGTGCTCTGACTTTTTTTTTTGTTTCTGGTCCCGCATGCGTACAGATTTCTGAGAACCGTCGGAAAAAAAGATAATCCAAGAAAAAGATAATTTGCACACAAGAAGTGACCACTACCTTACAAACAGAAGAGTGCATCGAAACCCCTGCAGAGCTCAAACAGCGGCTTGGTCAGCCACAGTTTGAAAGGATGCGGAACCAAAGGTAGCAGTCTGCTCAGGCCATCTTTAGCCATCCGACAGCACCTTCTAGGCGAGAGGGAAAACCGGTTGTACTTGATGGGCGGGGAACCCGCCCGTCCGAACCGCTTGTTGCCGACTTCTGTTCCGATGGCACAGCCGAGCGGGTTGAGCGTGGGAACTTCTGTCCCTCGTTCTGAATCGATGGAGATGCTTGCTTCTCTTTCCGTTTTCCAAGCTACGGAAGGGGCCTCAAACCGACAAAATATACACGATACCGAAGCCCGTAGGCTGATTATGACAGAAGGGCGAGGGACCGCAAAGTGCGGGACAAATCCCCACGAGCACCAGACGATCATGAAACGTGGCAAAATCCACCGCGAAGCCTGAAATCTCCACGACCAAGGGTGCTAGCGGGTGCTGGGGAGACAAAAATAACCCCCCCCCCCCGGTACAAACCCGGCACAAACCCGGCACAAACCCGGAAAAACTCCAGGGTGGATCACACCAGGAAACAAAAAATATTTATTGAAAACAAAAAAATATTTATCGGAAACGTTCCGATAAATATTTTCCCCACTTAAGTGCTTCCGATATGGGTTTGTCTCAAAAAATTGTTAGGGCTCCATCGGCCCCGCGGGAGCGTTTTAAAAAGACACAAGGTTTTGACCCTGCATGATATTTCAACCACGTTCATGCAAGACATCCCCCCCAACACCCGTGTTAATTATTCCGCTTGCCGCGGAACTTCACCTAACCCCGTACCTCAGACTCTGGCCCTTTGTGTTCAGTCGCGCCCCTAGCTCGCTGCCAAATTAACAAGTCCCCGCGTTACAAAAAATGAACAGACCGCTCCCTTCACTAGAACAAACAGCAGGGGTTCTGCAGCACGAAGTGCGGCACTCCCAATCGCGCACCGTTCGCACACGGTACGACCGAGCCTCAAAGTGCCCAAAGCAGGGTGATAGCGCACGGAATAGCAAGGGGACCGCTCTCTCTGAGAGTGAAACCTCGCTGAAACCCCGGGGGTCCAGGGTCACCGTGCGACTCTCGGTTGTCGGTCTCTTGAGCCGCGAAGAAAAAAAAAGAAGAATTTAGACGAGGTCCTCGGCGATTAATGGTGATGACGGAAGTGATAAACGAAGCACAGAACGCCGATAAGGGCCAACAGATAAAACGTCGAGCGACGCGTGAGCCCAGCGGTAATAATCTCTCGCGGTACGAAGGAAAACTACCCTCATACTACCCGCCTCGCAGCCTCAGCGGTCAGCCGGAGACCCTAAAACACCGAACCTCTGAACCACAATAAACCCTAGAAAACGAGGCTCGGTGCATCCACCACCACACTCGCGGGGGTGGGTCTCTCTCTCCCCCACTCTTCAATAACTTGTCGCGGGAGGAAAAGAACAGGAGGCCCGGCGTATCAACACACACACATACACACACACACACACACTGGGCTAGACTCCGCTCAGGGGTTGCCCATTACTGAGATCACACACACACACACACACACCTCGGCGTCCGGGAGCACGTAAGAACGCTGAGGCCGACACAGACGGAGACCACGTTGTACCCCCAACTCCTGGAATGGGCGGCAACCTATATCCCGGAGGAAGCCTACCCCGCAGGATGGGCACAAGGAAAGGCCGACTGGAAGGCGAGGGCGGAGATGATAAACAAGGTTTCAGGTGCTGGAGCGTGCAGAGGGTCGCAACCGAAGAAGGCCCCGGAAGACGCGGTGAACACATCACGCCCCGGCGAGATTTGCACGCTACACAGAAAGCCCCGATGTAAGGAATGTGCGAAAAAGCGCTTACCAGCGGAGTCGTGTTGCCGGTATAAACAACACCACCATGAAGGAGACGGCCTAAGGCCGCGGATGCCATTGCTCGATCCACAGACTGGGGCGCTGCGGCGACAACGAAGGGATCGCGAGGTGCTGTTTAAGGTACCACCCCCAGTTGAACACGGACCCCCACTCGCAACCTGCGGGAGCATCGGCGGTTACTTGAAACTGAAGGAGTCGTGGACGCCTCTCGCACAGGGAGGCACCACGTGAAACCAGGTCTACAACACACACACACACACACTTCTTCCACTTCGGCCCGCATGATACTCCAGGCCCCCATCAGCAGCCCGGGGGGGCATCAGCAGTAACCTAGAAGAAACCGCGCGTGGACGCACTCTCGCTAAGAGGGGGGGCCACGTTTAAAATGGGCTATATTCCGCGCAGGGATTACCCACAACTGAGACACACACACACTTCCCACACGTAGGAAGGTGGGACGGCGGGGGTGGGACCAATTAGAAAATAGACGCGAGCAAGATCGCCGGCGAGGGCCGGTGCGACCGCGCGGTGGGGACAGCGCGTCGACGATGATAACGTCGACCGAGGCCCAGCTGAAGGCCATCACCTCGAAGTCGGAGCAGCTGGAGGGCCTGATGACCGGCAAGATAGAAGAGGTGCGGACGCTCAAAAGGGACCGAGACGACCTCGAGCGGGACGTGGCCACCCTGCGCGCCCGCCTTGAAGAGGCCGAGGGAAGGTTCGCCGGCTGCCAGGGCGAGCTCGAGCACAAGACCGCCTCCCTGAAGACGGTAGCCGACGAGTACAACCGGGCACAGCTCCTCAAGAAGAAGTACCAAAACACGCTCTGCGAGTTGAAGGGCTGCCCCCGCGTCGTGGTGAAGATCAGAGACCCCAGCCACTACAACGGCGTCCAGTCGTCACGCCCGGGGTCCCGGCACGAGTGGGGCGCCGTGTGCGTTGCGGACTCGTGCACCGTCAACGTCCCGAGCAAGAGCAAAAGCTTCGTGTTCGACTCGGTCATCACTCCCGACGATCCTCAGACCGCGCACGACCTGTTCCAGCAGACCAACGGCCCCGCGATGATCCACGACGTTTTGACCGGGGTGAACGTGACTATTTTCACGTTCGGCCAGCGGGGCGCGGGGAAGACTTTTTCCTTGTTCGGTCCGTCGCAGGCAGATCCAAATGGTTTCCGGGCGGACGGGCTGATCGACGTGTTCATCTCGAGCCTGTTCGCTGCGATGGAGCAGAACGACGTCGATTGCTTCACGGTGAAGGCGCAGATGCTGGAGCTCAACAACGACTGCATTTACGACCTATTCTCGGATCCGAACCAGGTTTCCGAGCACGGTCCGCGCTTCGAAATCCTCCGCGACGACAAAGGCAGGGTGCACGTCCCCGGCCTCCAGCAGGTTTCCGTCAGCAAGGCGCAGCAGCTCTCCCAGCTCTTCCACTGGGGTGTGAAGACGAAGGACAAGCGCGCCCACTCCGCGTCGAGGGTCGGGCGGTCGCACATCCTGTTCGGGTGCTCGGTCGAGAATTACAACAAAAAAGGGGACTTCCGCCGGGCACGCCTGACCTTCGTCGACGTCACCGGCGGCGGCACGGGCGCCGAGAACGCGTGGATCAACCGAACCCACCAGTCCCTCGGCGACGTCATCAGCGTCCTCTCCACGGCGGCCAACCAGCAAGCACCCACCGCAGACGTCACGAAGCAGGTACGCCAACTTGCTCGAAGTGTTTTTAGCAATCTTGCGGGTTGCCCTTCAATGTATTGTGCAGGCTAAAAAGACGTAGGCAGCGTGTTTTGGTGGTTGATCGGAATTCCTTACCTGAACATGACACAGGGTACAAGTGGGAAAGCGATCAACCGGCACGCACAAGCAAAACGAAGCGCCTGTCTTTTTTTGGGATGCGATTAACCTTCCGATCATGCTCACTCACGTCAGCCGGCACGTGCACGTACTGACAAGAACCTTAACTTTAAAATTACAGAGGAATGAGAGCGCGCTCTAAAATACCGGTAAGTAAAATAGTCGACAGCAACCACGTACTGCCACTACAGCAGGTACGTTACGCACACTAGCATACGACAATGGTCACCCCCGGATCTCTAAGCGAAGTTACACTCTAAAAAATGGCGCTTATACTACCTGACGTTCTAGCTTCTGGTATTGAGTGAAGTAAAATCCCCAAGTGGCTCCCGCTCTTCTCTATCCTACGTTACCTTCGAATACTTGATGTTAGCATGCATCAAGTGTGCATGAACCGCAGTATTCAAATGCTCTCTCGTTGTTCTGAAAAGCATAAATGGGCATAGTGGAAGCGACTCAAACAAGGATTGCACACAAAACGACCTGTGCACAGTAATATGGGCACTGCGTGTACAACTCGTTTCCTGAATTTTGCAGTAGTCTATTGTTGCTGCATATCAAGCTCAAAGCTCAAGCTACTACTGCCACCACGAAAAGCGCGACCCATACCACAGCACGTTCCGTACCGGAATTCGAAGCTCACGCTGCTCCTGAGCGACGCCCTCGGCGGGAATTGCAAGACAACGATGCTCTGTTGTCTGCTCCCGTCGCCGTCGCTAATGGAAGAACTCCTCACCGCGCTCATATACGCGTTTCACCTGAAGTGCATTCAAAACCAAGTGTCGGCGTACGACATTCCCGCCGACTTGCAGAAGCTCGAAGAGCAGATGCGGTCCATAGACTTCAGCCGTCGCTGACCGCGTGCTAGGCGCACCCTTGCACGCCATTTGGTAGTAGTACACGGTGCCGTGCCCAGAAGGAAGCTGTGCTGCCGACCTGCAGAAAAAAGCGCGACAGATGCGGGCTGCGCACTCTGGCTGCCGCCTATGGAGGAACTCTTCCACGCGTTTCGCCTGAAACGCATTCAAAACCAAGTGTCGGAGTACGACTTTCCCGCCGACTTGCAGAAGCTCGAAGAGCAGATGCGGTCCATAGACTTCAGCCGTCGCTGACCGCGTGCTAGGTGCACTCTTGCACGCCGTTTGGTAGTAGTACATGGTGCCGTGCCCAGAAGGAAGCTGTGCTGCCGACCTGCAGAAAAAAGCGCGACAGATGCGGGCTGCGCACTCTGGCTGCCGCCTATGGAGGAACTCTTCCACGCGTTTCGCCTGAAACGCATTCAAAACCAAGTGTCGGCGTACGACATTCCCGCCGACTTGCAGAAGCTCGAAGAGCAGATGCGGTCCATCGACTTCAGCCGTCGCTGACCGCGTGCTAGGTGCACTCTTGCACGCCGTTTGGTAGTAGTACATGGTGCCGTGCCCAGAAGGAAGCTGTGCTGCCGACCTGCAGAAAAAAGCGCGACAGATGCGGGCTGCGCACTCTGGCTGCCGCCTATGGAGGAACTCTTCCACGCGTTTCGCCTGAAACGCATTCAAAACCAAGTGTCGGCGTACGACATTCCCGCCGACTTGCAGAAGCTCGAAGAGCAGATGCGGTCCATAGACTTCAGCCGTCGCTGACCGCGTGCTAGGTGCACTCTTGCACGCCGTTTGGTAGTAGTACATGGTGCCGTGCCCAGAAGGAAGCCGTGCTGCCGACCTGCAGAAAAACTCGCGACGGATGCGGGCTACACTCTGGTTGCCGCCTGTGGAGGAAGTCTTCCACGCGTTTCACCCGAAATGCATTCAAACCCCAAAAGCGCTCGCTTACGACATTCCCCGCAGAATCCCGAAGAGCGGATGCAAAAATATCGACTTCTAGCTGCCGCTGTTGGCGCCCCCGTCATTTGGTGATGCGTGCTTGGCGCCCCCTTTGAACGTCATTTGGTAACAGCGGTGGTGTGCTCGGAAGGAAGTCTGCAGAAGCTCGAAGAGCAGGTGCGGTCATTTTTCACGCGTTTCACCTGAAGTGCCACCTGAAGCTCAAAGCCCAAGTGTCGGCGTACGACACACCCACTGTCTTGCAAGAGCTCGGCAGCTGCGGACCATAGACTTCAGCCGCCGATAACCACGAGTTTCTCGCACATCCTTGCGTGCTATTCGCTTTCACGCGGTTTGGGCTCCGGTCAAAAACAACGGTAAGGACAGCCACGTGCAACTGATCTAGGCCGCAAGTGTTTCACCCATCACCTGTCAAGGGACAATCCCGTGCGAGCGATCTTGATTGCAAGTGCTTCTTTTGCTATCTGGCAAGAGACAATCTCGTAGCAAGCGATTTAGTTCGCCTGCAACAACCGTATGCAAGCGATCGAGGTTGCCAAGTGGCTCACTTGTCACCTGCCAAGAGACACCCAAACTGGTGACCGACCTAGGTTGCAAGTGCTTCAGTGTTTTCACTAGTCACCTGTCAGGGAATAGCTACGCGCATGCGACTGAGATTGCAACTTGGTTTACACGACGCGCATTTGTCAAGGGACAGCCACGCGGCGAGTAGCCGAGGTTGCAACGTTCATATTTCTTGCACGCACGCTCCCCAAAAACGAAGACAGAAGAAATGCGGCTGACCCCCCCCCCCCTCAGGCTATTTTCACTGTGGAGGGGGGAGACGCACCTGTCACACTCTAAGGTGGTCACCACGGTGGGCGGTCAGAAAAAAAAAATTTTTTTTTTGCCCCAAATACCCCAAATACCACACTTTGGAAAATTTTTGTGGGCCCACTTTTGGCAGGGAATTTTGACCATTTCACCTTGGAGAATTTGACCACCCAGCCTCCAAGGCAACTGCACTGTAGAGGGGGGGGGGGGGGGGGGGGGTCTGGTTTATCCGGCCATCCGGCCAAAGTGGCTGATCCTTAACAAGAGCGCTGCCCCCCCCCCCCCGTACGTCTCTCTTTCTCTCTAGAAGTGTTCTGCTTTTCCCCCCCGTTCGTTTGGTTTCCGTGTTCGGTCTCTTTTCCCCATCTTCGTTCTTTAGAGCTCGCCAGAATAGAGGCCGAGCGCTCAACAAAAAAAAAGTGGACACCTTTCGCCGACGGCACAATTCGATTAGCCAATGTACAGCAGGATTCCTGGCGTAGTCAAAGGTATTGGCAAGCCGCTCCATCCTCTCAAGTGAACAGACGTGGTCAACCGCACTAAGAAAAACAACATAGCACTTTCAGCAACAGGGGGAGGGTGTGGCACACGGCACACAGGCTTCCTCCAGTAGGGCGGGGGCACTGGGCCACGCGCCAAGAAAACGGCCGGCCGTGTATGACAAGGAAAATCCATCCGCCAAAACTGGCCGGCCACATTTGGCCCAACACAGCGCAGCTACATGCCACTACCCTTGTGCTGACCTTACTGTTACCGTGATCAGTATTGTTGGACACGTCAACCTCGGTCATGCCGTTTCCTGGGTCACTTTGGTGTTGCTGTGAAAGGGGCTGGCCCAACACAGCACAGCTACATGCCGCAGACCAGGACTGCCTATCCCCTTGCGACCTTACTGTTACTTTCCTGGGTCACTTTGGCGTTGTGTTGTTGTGAAAGGGCTGGCCTCACGCTGCGTCCCTGTGCATGCCAGGCCAAGAAGTCCACTGAACTTGCACTCTGAAAAACTCGAACAACCACTCAACATGAAGCGCCTCGGCCAGGGGGAAGGAAGGCCGGCGAAAAACGTTTGGCATGGGCCCGCCAGGGACGGTGTGACAGCCTTCGCGTGCGGACCCCTGCGAGCCTCCAATAGCTTGAGAAGCTCAATGCGAAGTTCACGCTTGGCATAAGCACTCGGCTAGAGCCAGATGTTTAGGCAGTTTTTGAAAATACGGCCAGGGCCACCGGCCTTCAAGCGAACACTGCCCGCGAGCAAGAAAAAGTAACGACGAAAATGAAAGGGGAAAATTTAATAGTCTCGCTTACTTTTTGGCTTACCCCTCGTGGGCTGCCGTGTGGCCCACTTTTGCCCGCGTTCCACGTTTGGGCTGACGTTTTCTTTGTCGCATAGATCGGTTTGAACCGTTTTTCCCCCCTTCTCTTGTCGTCACTTTCAGCTTCACAGACCCGCGGTCTTTCTAAGCGTCCTCAGTATGCTACAGCGCACCTACCCCGTGTGAAGCTCTTCAAACGACTTGGAGTTAACGAGTAAGAGTGCGCCCGATCCACTGCGGCTTCTCGGTTTGCCGCTCGACGGAAACGTGCGAACTACGATCCCGACTCTAAAAAAGCGCGGCGGACAGACAGGATGACCAGCCACGAATACGCTTCTTTTTTAACCCTTACCCGTGGTTCGTGGGGCCCATGTAGAAGAGCGGTCAAAAATTCACGAGAAACTGGGTGGATTGGCATTCAAGCCCTGTGGTCACCAGACCTAGTGACACCCTGCATGGAAGCCCTGTATTCAAGCCCTGTGGTCGCCACACCTAGTTTAAACCCTCCCATGCAGTGCCATCCTGCATGGTAGCCCTGTGTTCAAGCCCTATACGTAGTTCAAATCCTGCATTTAAGGCCGTGCAGTGACGCCCTGCATGGAAGCCCTGCATTCAAGGTCTAAGGTCACCACACGTAGTTCAAACCCTGCGTTTAAGGCCATGCAGTGACGCCCTGCATGGAAGCCCTGCATTCAAGCCCTGTGGTCACCACACCTAGTTTAAACCCTGCATTTGAGGCCCATGAAGTGCCGCCCTGCGTGGAAGCTCAGTATTCAAGCCCTGTGGTCACCACACCTAGTTCAAATCCTGCATTTAAGGCCATGCAGTGACGCCCTGCATGGAAGCCCTGCATTCAAGGTCTGTGGTCACCACACGTAGTTCAAACCCTCCCATGCAGTGACGCTGTCCAGGCTCAAGCCGTGCGTTCAAGCTTCCAAAGCCTTACAAACCCCAGAGGACCCCTTTTCTTGAAGGAACCCCTACCACGCCGAAGGAAAAAAACAGCGGGACACTGCGAGAACTGCTGCGATGGGAGGAACGGCGAGCGCCGATCTGGTGCCCTTTGACTGGGGGGAGATCGATGCGGTGAAGAGGAAGCCGGCGACGGAGGCACCGAGCCCGCGGAGCAACCACCAGCTGGCGAGCCTGCCGAACGTGAAGGTGTGGAGCGTGCCTGTCGAGAAGACGACGCCCGGGAGCTGCAAACCGTTCAGCTCGAAGCCGAAGGCGCTGCCGGCCGTGAAGGCGGTGAGTTTGCTCCCGAAGGACATGAGCCCCGTGGCCCTGTCCCCGACGATGGCTTACATCGTCCTCGTGTTAAAGCCCAAGGACGTCTGCGTCAAGGCGGGCGGGTCACCAGACTTCCGCGACACGTCGCTCTCGAAGATCTCGAGGGTGATGAACGAAGTCTGTACACCAAGGGGTCTCGACAAGCCCAATTCGTTGAGGTTGCCCGCTGGGTTGAAGCCGCCAGGCTCGGTTGAAGCCTCGGTGTACGTTTTTACGGGGAGATCCGCGTCGGGCATGGTGAAGGCGACGGCCCTGCTGCGGGGGATGCAGCTGGAGAGGAAGGTCCTCGAGCACCCGGCGCTGGCTGCGAGCCTGCTGTGGCTGCGGCGCGAGGACGAGAAGGGCTTAGTGACCACCGGCTTCGCGGCCGCCACGCACCACGGGATCTGCAGCCCGAAGTCAACAGGCTACGGCAGGCCGGCGCCACACGTGGTGCTCGCGCTGTCGCGGTCGGACCAGTTCGGAGGGTTCTCTACAACCGAACCGCAGCTGGCGCAGAAGCTCGCGAAGCTGACGCCGGACAAAAGAGGGAGGGACCCAGCGCCGGACGAGTCCAAAGGCCTGCGGCAGGCAGTCCTCCAGTCTTCCTTCGGGCGAGACGACCCCGCGGCCGCCGCGCCGCTGTCCCCCATGGCCGGCGGCTGCAGCGTGACCAGCAGCGCGAGCGCCGGGTTGGTGTCGTCGCTGGCCGGCGGCGAATCCGCGTCGCTCAACACGACGTCGCCGCAGGTCGGCGGGGGGCAAGCCCCCACGTTAAAAGTAGCGTTTTCGCCGGGGACGTGGTCCGCCGTCTCCCCCACACGCACCCGGGGCGCCGCCCACACCCTAGGCCTGCCTGACGACGAGGAGGTTGACGCCTCGAAACGCACGACAAAGTGTGTTTCCGACGCGCCCGCCGTGCACAGCCAGACAGACTCCGACCCCAGCACGACACCGCAGGGCAGCCGGTCGGTGCACGTGGACCCGCTCGAGGACTCGGGGCGGGAGGCGAGCTATTCGGACGACGACAGCCGGAAGAGCGACGAGCCGCAGCGCGCCGGCGGCGCGGCGGCGGCCGCGGTCCCGCGCGTGAACCTGCTGCAGCCGGACTACCGGCCCGTGTCGCAGCGGAACCTGCCGACGACGTGCATCGACGAGACCGAAGAGGAGATGTTCATCGTCCGCAAGCAGCGGCTCGAAGCTTGGAGCGGGACCCCTGTCTCGCAGCCCCTCTCCCCTACCCACCCCGACGCCGAAGAGCTTGACGAGAAGGTCGCCGAGCGCAGGGCGCGGGAAAAGCTCAAGATCTGGGCTCCGCTGTGCAGCGAAGTCACGCCGTTCCTGTGCGTGGGCGGCCAGACGCCGGCGGAGAACCTCGAGACGCTGCTGCTCGCTGGCATTACGCACGTCCTCAACACGGTCGAGATGATCGTCGACTGCTGCTTTCCCGACCATTTCACGTATCTCTCCGTCGAAATGCGGGACACCATCAACGAAGACATCGCGGCGTATTTCCCGCACGTTGTCGCCTACGTCGAGCGAGTCCGGTCGAAGCCGCGGGGCAAGCTGTTCCTGCACTGTCAAATGGGGTCGTCTCGGAGTTGCACTCTCATCGTCGCGTACCTGATGTGGCTCAACCAGAGCGGGCTGACGGAGAACCTCGAGGCGCTGCGCTGCCGGCGGGGCATTGCGAAGCCGAACATCGGGTTCTTGACGCGGCTCGGCCTCTGGGAGAAGCGGCTGCTCAGCCCGCCGCCGGTGCAGGTCTTCCGGCTGCAGCCGTTTTCGTCGGTCACGATCGCGCCGCTCGTGCTCGCGTACGACGACGTTTCGAAGTCGAAGGCGTTCGACAGCAGGACGGCGTACTTCATCTGCGACGCGCGCGGGCCGCCGGCAGCGTACCTCTGGCAGGGCTCGCAGTGCCCGGACGCCCTCTTCCGCCACGCCGTGCGGCTCGCCCCCGAGATTCTCGACTACGCGTACATACCGCTCCCCGACGGCAAGTCCCTGTGGGAAACCGTCGATTGCCAGGTATCCCTCCTTCTCCCCTTTTTCTATTTTTCCATTAAAACCAAGACCACCTTCCAGGGAAAGCCTGCTTCACGGGAGCCAAGCTTCACGTGTTCGGCGGTACTACAGAGCCACGGGCCTACGGGTCAGGTGGCTACCGATTTCCCAAACCAAAGCATTAAGGCGTGGCGCACTTTGGGGCATGGCGCTCGCGTTGAACACAAGCTCGTCAAGACGGTCAGCCACAGGGCATGGACGAAGTTGTGGCAGTGTGCTGCCTTCGACTCAAACTTTGCAAGCTGAGGTGACCGTCACGTTCCTGGACCCGGAGCGGTCTTGTTCTTCTTTCTTCCTGGTCCGAGCCCAGACAGGAACTAGCCCAGCACTTACCTGGCGCGCCTGACCCAGCGAGCTACGAGGGTCCCAACAAAATATCAACTTCCCACGTCCAACTTTCTCCTTTACCTTGCATCAAATAGGTGTCACGGCAAGTTTTGGCAGCCGCTGCTTAACAAAATTGACGTGGGCGGCTTTAGATCTTCATCTGAATGACACCTCAACCACAATATGTTGTCGACAACGAACAAGTAAAAGAATAAAACAAAACTACGCACTTCTTTGCATTGCAACATCTTAGTAAGAAGACTTGATGCTAACATCAATCATGCCTGAGAGGCAGTGCCCTGCCTAACCATTAAACTAAGACTTTCCCCTAATCTGCGTCCATGAGCAAAACCCGATTACTGCGTAGGCATTTAAGCATTCCCACCAAGGCACGCTGGCGCGTTCTCCCTCCCCGGGAGGGCGCGGCAGCCCCTGGGGGTTTCGTATCAACAATCTTGCGGGTAGCCCGACAATGGAAGACAGTGGATGCTGTGCAAATTGGAGACGATCTGCGCCGGCGACCGTTGGAACGATGCCTACCTCAAGACGAGCCTTTCTTTCAGTGGAAGCTGAAGTTTTCCATCAAAGCGCCAGCCGCTGCCGTAGGCCGTGCAATTACCAAGAAGAAGAGAGCCCGCGACGCGTCAAGACGGCGCTCCCCCGCGAAACGGGCTCGCCCGCCAGCCAGATCGGCGCTCAACACCGACGCCGTCACCCTCAGTGACGGGGCAGCGGCCCGCACCGCGCCTCCGACGCAACGACCTACGCCCGCCTTAGAAGTACGGGTTTGAAGTGAGGCGACCGGAAACTCCTCGGAGAGATGGTCCCTGCACTCCCACTCGTCTCTCTCTCTCTCTCTCTCTCGGGAAAGGTCAACGCGGTAGCGGTGACCACGAGAACACATACAGGTGGGTGGGGAGATGCCCTGGGGCTGCTAAGGCCGTCCCTGTCCCTCCCAGGGAGCCACCCCGGAACTAGCCTAGCCCACCTGACGGTGGGGGCCCACACACTTTGTTTTGTTTTGATGCGTTCTCTCTCTCTCTCAACAATCTTTCGGGTTGCCCAACAATGCTTTGCGGCAGCGAACCTAATTCTCATGCCGGGGTCACAGGCAGACCGAGCGAATCTTGCCGCAACAAAAAAACGTAACCACCACTCTTACGACACTCAGAGCACAAAGAATATCTTCCCTTAACGACAAACGTCACCCGGAGACTTTAAACACCCAGAATTTCAAGCGAACTTTCACTCTAAAAAAAATGACTTTCCACAGGCGCAAGCGGAAGGCGAAGAGTCGGAACGGCTGCGGGAGCTGTTCCAGAGCCACCTGGGCCTCGAACCGCCGGGGGAGCTGCCGGCGTACAACGACTTGTTCTCGGACCTCGACGAGCTGTGCAGGGAAGGGGACGCGCACCACGCGCGGTACGCGGCGTCCGAGCTGCAGGAGGCGAAGCGGGCACAGCTGCGGGCGCGCGACGTGATGGCGCTGCGCGGTGGGGCGGCGAAGATCAAGGGCGCGACGCCCAGGCTGCGCAGCCAGAAGGTCGAGGCCATCGACATGTTCATCTACAACGGCGACTACCCGCCCAAGTCGCCGGGGCACTACCGCTCGCTGCCGCCGAAGAAGCGCGAGGGCCTGTTCGTGAAGCAAACGGACGTCTTGCAGGTGGCGGCGGACCAGGTTTCGGTCTCGTTCGACGAAGACGCGTTCAACGACTTCCGCGACGCGTACGGCGACGACACGTGCCTGTTCATCAAGCACAAGGCGGACCAGAAGATCGTCGACGTGTGGAGCGGGATCGACGTGGACTTCAGGGGCGACGATGAAACGTCGTCGGATGCCGAAATCCTCGACCGGATCGCGCAGAAGCTGGTCGCTATCTTCAGAATCTGGACGGAAACGGCGGCCGCCCCGTCGTGGACGCGTGAGATCACATGGAATGCTACCGTGGTTTCATACACCGTGGACGACCTCGACGAGGAAAAGGACCTCCGGTTCTATGCCCGCTGGGTGAGCGACTGACAAGCGCAGTCTCCCGTGCCATCCAATTTTTATCCTGCCGAACGTACCAGAAAACACCGCCGAAATGCAACCCACACATGGCGACCAGAGAGTCGTCGACGTGTAGAACGGGATAGACGCGGACGACGGATGAATTTCCAATGCTGTAAACCGCATCTCGCGAAAGCTTTGAGGTGTTAATGAAGACGGTGGTGGGCCCCGTGGATGACGACATGCGAGATTCCATGGAATGTCACCGCTGTTTCATAAACCGCAGATGAGTTTGCCGAATAAAACAACCCGTTCCGCGGCCGCCCGAAGCAAGCAAGCACAACAAGAACGAACCGCCGAAACGAGCTGCAAGAAATACGGAGGGCCAGCAATCGTTGGTCGCGATACACTGCATCGAGAAGAAGCTTCAAAAAGGAGAAAAACAACAACAACAACAACTACAACACCACAATAAAACGCTGATGCTGTGCATAGAAAGGCCGACATTATGTCGCCGAGTGTTTTCCGTCCTGTCTAAGGGATCTTGATCTTGCCCACAATAATGCGTAATAAGGTAGACTTTCCCCTACCAGGCGCCAACCAAGGCAATTTAATCTCCCCGCGTTTTTTTTTGTGCACTGGTATCTCGAAAGCTTCTTTGTGTCGCTGATCTCTGCACGGGCTACCTTGGTTGTTGTCGTGTCGCATGTGACAAGGTGTCTTGCAGGGTAAAGAGGAAGAAGTCGCCCGACCCCAAGTCTACCACCCGAACTACGAGTGTATTTCTGAGTCTTTGTATGATTTTTGCAGCGAAACCACGGCAGAAGGTCTGCCTGTGCCTCCCCCAGCGCGGAGACCAAGCAACATCTGGATGGCCAGCCAAGGAGCAGCCGCCCCTAGGTGGCTGGTCTGACACGTGCTGTCGTCGGGAATGACGGAAATAAAAACTTCGCTCCGAGGCAACCCCGTGCGCTCGGTAGTGTACCGCCGAACACTTGAAGCTTGTCTGCCGTGTGGCAGCGTTCCCCGGTACACTTGTGTTCGCATCGGAAGGGGGAGGAGCCGCTGCTCACAGGAAGGGTGGATTGGCTCAATCGTACACCAGGGTGTTATCAGTTCTCTCGGGGGGTCCGAAACCCAGTATTTCCTGGAGTGCCGGGGGGTGCAAGAACCCGTTTTAAGTTGTAAAGGAGGAATGAGCCCATGTGGGCTCAATGCACTGCTACAGCACCTGAGGACAACTACTTGAATCACAGGGCTTGTGTCTGTGGTGTCGAATGGAGAACCGGCTTCTTGCCGCAGTGCTGGATGCGCCTCGCTCTCCGTCGTGGGTTTTACTGTGAGCAACTACTTTACTGTTAAGAAGCTGTTGTTGGGAAGCGTATTCCGTGGAAACAATCGAATAGTTTCCAACGGTGCACAGGCACTAGCTAGTAGAGGGCAACCACCAGGAGCACACTGGTAGGTGAGCAGCGACACCTCCCGAAAGTGAGCCAAGGGCGAAAGGATGTATCTGCGGCTGCTACGGCAGTTGCCCGGTGGTAACAACCACACGCAGAACGCGGGGAAGGGGAACGTGTTTTCTCAACTACATTGAAGCCCCTTCCCGACCGTAGCATCCGAGGAAGGTGCAAACATGGAGGGTGCTACGGTAGCCGTGCACGGGTCTTGGGCCTCGTGCAGGGCGGGTGCTTTGTGATCCGCCGCGAAGTTCTCTCCTGGCGCAATCCGGAGAGACCGGCGTCGAGTTTCGGCTCACAGCCGGTTCCCTCGGGCTCACTTTCGGGAGGTGTCGCTGCTCACCTACCAGTGTGTTCCTGGTTGTTGCCCTAGCAGTAGTGGCTGCTGTGTGCTCACCTGCCAGATCCGCCAAGGCACGATCCAGCTGCCTCTCGCTGAAAAAAAAAGAGAAGCAGCTTCTCCACCGAGCTCGTGATCTAGCTCTCCTGTTCTCTCGCTTTTTCCGGCCGATCCGATACCTCGCCCCCCCTTGGCTAGGCAGCACGCACTCGAAGCAGCAACAGTGAACACCTTCTTGCGCGACTTCCGTTTCTGTCTTTAGTAAAAGAATAAACCAAAACTACGCATTTCTTCCTTCATGCGATTAGGAAACGAGGCTCGTCTTTTCTGTTTTTTTTTTTTAAACCAGCACCCGGGGAGAAAGAGTTGTCACACGGGAGTGTTTGAAGAAGATGAAGGAAAGTCCGTTGCTCTACGTCGGGTCATCGTCACATTTCTTGATCGACCTCTCCCAGCTGTTCGTGATGACCTCAAACACCATCGCAATTTTCTCGCCTCTTCCATTCCGTGTTCTGAGGCGCCGTGATGGAAATGCGGCATCGCCACTGTAGTCACTATTGTCACACGTTTCCTTGCCCATGAAAATAAGCCAACGAAAATATGCACACCCTCCCCTTACAAAGAGGTTTGCACCCCGCACGCGAAGACCAATCTTATTTACCTGACTATTTTCGCCATCATCGATCCGTTGATGCTTATCGATGATGGCGTAAATGATATGACGGTTTGCGAAGGATTTAATTCACCAACGCGAAGCGAGTGGAACGGCATGCACGACGGGCTGAAAACGAAGCGCTCGTTGTATTTTCTTTAAGCCACATGCAATGCGTGAGGAAACGGAACCGCCCAAGTTGGACCTTCCGATCATGATCATTTGCCAATTTGCCACCTGAAACCACTGTAGTGCGGTCAACGAAAGGGCCGTCGTGTTGTAGCCGTTTTGTGCATTGGCGGCTTGGAGGACTGGTCAACCTCCTCACCACTACAGGGCACAAACGCACAAACCTTTCGCTACCGTGTTTGGACAGTCGGGATTGCCCGGGGGCGGATCTGAGTGAAGAAGAGAAGAGTAACCCAAGACCTGCGCCTGCTGTCCCCAGCTGCTTCGGCAGTACGACACGTACTATTACTGAGGAAGGGCCAAAGGTGGATGCTGGACTATATTCCCGCACAGAACATGAGAGAGTCAGCGTCTAGTTCAGGGGTGAATGCGTGTTTACCAAAGAAGGTCCGTTTTGTAGTTGTAATGTTCTCCCTCCCTGTCTAACCTTGGCCTGTGTTCTTTTTTGTATACGCACCTGCTTTGTAGGCGCACATATCCCTAACCATCGTTGCATCGTTGCAGGAAATCATGGGCTTTTTTTTTGTTTTTTGCATCGTTGCTGCGTTGTTGCATGATCGTTGCTCACTATGGTAGGCATAGGGCAACCATGCAACGATGCAGTGCAACGATGTAGTGCAACGATGTAGCGCAACGATGTAGTGCAACGATGTAGTGCAATGATGTGTGCAGCGGTGTAGTGCAACGATGCGATATCGTGCAACGATCGGAGTAACAAACCATAGGTTTGAACTGCGTATGCAGCAGTAGTGCACCTTTAGGACACAATGCAATGGTTGGTTGGTTCAGTATGTTGTTGTGCACTCAGAATCCTTCTACTCCCAGAAGAAATCGCGATAGTGTCAGCACAACGTGAATCCGAGTCCGACCAGAACTCCGATAGCGACCTTGCTGCTTGCTTGGTCCAGGCCGTTGCAACCCCGACGTCCGTAACATGCGAGGCATGCTTTTCGGTGGCGAACTACGTTCGAAGCAAGAGGCGTATGAGAATGGGTGTGCCGCTCCTCAACACCGAATGTTTTATCCGGCACAATGCCCTGAAGATAGAGCCCCGAATTCCCCAGGCTAATCGACAAGGCGGTTACACTGTGGCTGAAAATGCGCCGCAGGCGCTTCACAGCAAGAGTCAAGCGCGAGGATGTGGGATCCCTCACGTTGTCTCTTCTCGAGGCGTTCCGAAGGATGAATGATGACGATGATGATGATGATGATGAGGATGATGATGATGATGATGATGATGATGATGATGATGATGATGATGATGATGATGATGATGATGATGATGATGATGATGATGATGATGATGATGATGATGATGATGATGATGATGATGATGATGATGATGATGATGATGATGATGATGATGATGATGATGAGCTGGCGTGTCGGCTGATGAAGCCAGTGACAGCGACGTGAGCGACTCTTCGGTGGATGACACTTCTTCGGCGGACGACGACGATTCATCTCTTGATGAGAAACCTCTTTCGCAATCGCGTGTTCCCGTGCAAGTCCGGCCTCGGGAGACAGCAGAAGTGACCCCTGCACCAGTGAATACAGAGCCAGAATCATTGCTGACCCAGGCATCTGCACCAACCGCAAAGGCAGGAAAAGTGCGAAAGGCCGCTGCTGCTGGTCTCTCGAGCTTTGGCTTCACGGTGTCGAAGAAGAGGAGGTGAACGCTATCCGCCTAGAAGACGTGTACTCGTAATTATTCGTCTTTGGGCAGTACCGTGTTCGGAAAAATGTTGGACCGGGAAAAAGTCCAAATATTTTGCAGACCCCCCAAAAGTTCAATTTTTTCCGGTCCAAACATCTTTCCGGTCGAAATATTTTTCCGGCAAAACTAGTTTCACTGGATGCCTTGTGAAATGAAGCCAGCGGAGTCAAGTAGACGTGGACAAAAGAGCAGTCGTTGCGGATGATGAGTTTTGAGACTGAACAGTGACCGTACCCTATGAAAGGCAGGCATGCAGCGAGCTAATCAGTGGGCACTGCGACGCGGATTTAAGGTATGAAGAAGTAAGCCAACTTGTCAGAAGCGCAAACACCACTCAAATTCACGTCGCAATGTGCACAACGACAAGTACCGACCGTGTTCCGGATTGCTGTGTCGCAGCCGCTGCAGTGCAGTCCCTGCTTGGACGTGCTTGGCTGACGCGACGTGCAGTCCGTTTGCATCCTTCTTCAGTGCATTCTAGCTTGAGGTGAGAGACGAGGGCTTAGCAGTGAAAGAAGAAGAAGAGCAACACGCACATTCTCGCCGCTGTTGGCATCGGTGGTGCTCTCGTCCTCTGTCTCCTCATTGTACACCATCTGATCATCGCTACTGTCACTATCGCCCTCACCTTCGATCGCGGAATGCCCGGATGCTTTCTGTGATGTCATGCTCACCAACCTTCTGCGATTTAAGAGGAACGTTTGAAAGTTCCGCCTCGGGTATCAACTCGCTTTGATCAGTGTCTTCGCCACCTCCATAGTTTTCCATATTGTTGTCGCAGTAAGGTTCAAAAAGCGACGTTCCCCACGTCAGGGTCGACGACTACGTCAGGGTCTGCACCAGCCATTTTCTGCTGTGTCTGAATGGTGGTGCGGGTCACCTTGTCGACAGCCGCTGGAGGTGCATTGCGCTCTACGATCTCCACATCAGAAGCACATTGAGGCGCCGGGTCAACTTCCACGACCCCTGAAACCGGATAGGCGTTGTCAACTACGATGTCCTCAACAGAAGCGGGTGCATCGTCGACTACAAACAAAAAACTAATTGTTCCCGAGAGAAAAGTGGTTTTCTGGCACGAGTAGTTTTCCGGTGTGCCGCGAATGGCCATAGTTTCCACTTTTCCGACGAGAACTGACACTTCTACAAGGTTATTACCCCGCTATCCCGAGAAAAACACCGCATATTTGCCTCGCTTGTACAATACCGGTGCCCTCGTTCCGGTGCGGCCGGTTTCCGGCCTGCATACTTGTATGCTCAGAAAGACCGGAGCATATTGACAATGAAACGAGTGGCAGAGGCTCCCTGGGTCAGGCTTCAAAATACCACAAAGAAAAAAACGAAACCCCCACACTTGGTTGGTTTGAGCGGAAAAAAGTCCAATCTTTTCAGAACCTCCGAAAAGCCCATTTTTTTTTCTTGAACGGGAAAAACACGCAGTCTTTTATCCCCGAGGTTTTATTATCCCGCAATCGAACCAGGTTGTAATACCTAAGCACATACACACCTTCTCCGGTAGCTCCCGGCTCAGCCGACTCTCGCGGCCTTCTTAAAAGGTTTCTTAAAACATTTCTCCGGTCCAAGATTTTTCCGGTCCAATATTTTTCCGAACACAGTATGCAGATATCTTTTTTTTTGCATCGTTGCAAGAGGGTCCCGGCCGCCGAGAGTTAGGGATATGTGCGCTTTGTAAGAAATACTTGAGAAGGCTGCCTGTTGCGAAATCTCAAAGGAGGTGAATGAGTGGCCCACACGAAACACGCGTAAAGTGAATGAGTTTAGTGCCTGGCGTAAGCATTCAACAACAAAGACCCATTTACGTCGTATCTAATAACCTCCGTCAAAAGAAGCGTCGGGTGACCGCTCCGAGTTTTTTGTGCGTTACCGTAGGTGACCCGCCGGTGATGGCTAAAGGCGTGCCTTCACAACCGGCCGTGCTACAGACATCGACAGCTGAGCAATTGCAGTGCTTACAACCTTGCGGGTTGCTGAAGGCCAAGCACAAGAAGTATTTCGGCTGTAGTTACAGTGTAGTAGAGAGTCTTTCCGCGGCGAAACCAGGGATCAATTCAATCCACGCGGATAATTGTTCCTCCGGTGCACAGCCGAGCAAGCGTGTCAGTCGCAGTTTTTTTTTGCGGGCGATCACCCTGTGCAGCTTCTCTTCTTCCACCTTGCACTCCAGACACAGCTGCTCCGCCCCGCACTCCGTTGCGACGGGTCTACTTTGGAAGTACGTGCGAAAGCGAAGCAAGAGCGACCTGCCTACAATTGCATCCCTTCTGGTGGCGAGTGTGCTAAAAAAAAAAAAAAGAAAAATTCAAAAAAGGAAAAGAACGCGAAAAAAAAGAGGAGGGGGGGTGGAAAAAAAAAAAAAAGTAAGTACCCTCAAGCATGTCTATCCCCAAACACGTCTGACCACACCCGAGTACGGGCATCCAGTGTGCCTGTCGCAATGCCTGTGCGTTTGCAGCTCCTTTTTTTTTTCTCTCGGTTCAAACCCATCTCACACTGCACTTGCTGCTGGAGAAACAGGTGTTTTGATGTCACCCTTGCAGAGATTGTTCGCTCTGAGATTTCTGCCATGAGATCACCCAGTGTCGGACAGCACATGGAGCTCTGCGATCATTTAAAAAAAAAGGCGTAGACCACGAGCAGAATCATGTTCATGCACTGCGCAATGGTAGTAACCTTGTGCTGTAGAACGGCGGACAGCAACACTAAAGTCAAGGAGAAGCAGTAGAAGAAGAACTTCGCCCCCGGGTCAAGGGCGTAGTGGTCAGCCGCGTACAAACGACCACAACTACCACATTGCCATTCATGCAATAATTGCATGCAATATGCTTGGCACCAAAGATCGCGCAAGTTTAAAAAATGGCAGGAGGGCAAACAGCCAACCCTCCCCCCTCCCTCACTTCGCCTTGAAAACATTTAACCAGTTCCCTGCGGCCTGGTCCTTGAAAGTGAATGATCCTGGCGCCGTATGGCGACAAGCGGCGGCGTCGGTGCCGCGGTGGACGCGACACGAAGGGGGCCGCTGCACGAGCTGGTAGCGGTGGAGGATGAGGCGGCTGAAGAAGACGACGGAGTGCCGGACATACCGCTGAACTTGGACGGAGTCGACAAGGGGTCCATAGAGGCTTGGGTCGCCGTCGGCGGCGCCGAGACGATCACGAGCAAAAGCGTCATCCTCCGAGGCAACGTGGCCCGCAGCCTGCAGCAGTATGAAGTCGCGTTCGAGTCCTTCGCAGACGCCCTCGACTGCAGCGGCGACGACTCGCCGCCAGCACCCGGAACGCCCGTTTCGTCCAACGGACGGATGCCTGTCATGAGCTTCGAAGACTTCCGGAAGCTCGTCGAACCTGGGCAAACCAACGACGATGACCTGGGGGAACACGCAAAATACCTGGTCGGTCCCAGGCATAACGCACCGCCCAGCCGCGTGGTCAAACTACCAGAGCGAGCCCAGTTGTCTCCGATGACCACCGCCAAGCACCACACTGCCCTCCAGCACCCGACCGGCGCCGCCTACAAGCCCGGTAACGGCGCGTCCCCGCAGCCCATCCTGCACCAAGCACCCAACGCAACGAATACCCCCATCCCCGACCTGTCCCACGCCGCCCACCGAGCTACGGGCCTCCCGCACTCGCTGGAAGGCAGCGTGGGCCTGATCGCCGCCGCGGTCGCGACCAAAAATCACGCGAAGCACCTCAAAGGCACCCGGCGGCCCAGCCCCCCCGTGCAGCAGCAGCTGCAGATGCAGCAGCAGCAGCAGCCGACCGCGCAAAGCGGGGCGGGGGAACCGGAGGAGCTGCAGAGCCTGGCGCTGGCGGCCGCGCTGGAAGTGCTGCTGCGGCCGACGGACG
The DNA here is from genome assembly GCA_030068145.1 of Diplonema papillatum. Lineage (NCBI taxonomy): Eukaryota > Euglenozoa > Diplonemea > Diplonemida > Diplonemidae > Diplonema > Diplonema papillatum. Next base: position 230,795 of record JAPJBO010000262.1, read on the forward strand.
AGAACGCGGCCGGGAAGGGCGGGCTGCACGCGGCGGACCTGTCGCTCGGTCACAAGGCCAGGCGGGCGCCGGCTGCGAAGGAAGTGCCCGGCAGGCGCGACGTCGACGCCGAGTACGAGCGGATGCGCGTGGCCGCGATGCGGGGGAGGGGCAAACAGCGGCACATCCACCTGAGCGACTCGGTTCTGCTTGGCAAACGGCAGCAGCCAACCCGCACGCAGGACGACGTCATCGCCCTGTTTTCCCCTGGAGTCCGACGAGCCCTGGGCGTCGCATCCGCGCGAAGAGCCCTTGGCGTTGTCACGACCCTGGACCGGAACCAGCAGGCCCCCCGGTACCTGCAGGACCTGCCCGTCTGCTTCTCGAAGCCGGCCTCCGCGTCCTCGCACCGCCCGCCCGCCGCGGCCGCCGCGACGTCGGCGACGTTCTCGCCGTTCGAGTACGACGCCCTGGCCGTGTCGTCGCAGACCCCCGTGGCGGACACGCTCAAAGCGGCCGCCGACAAGTACGGGCCGCCCATCGCGCGCGTCGCCCGGCTCCCCGACCCGTACCCGGAGGTCCGCCGGTACCTCGCCGCCAAAATCGAAGCGCAGAAGCGCGACTTCCGCCAGACGGCCGGCAGCTCCAGCAGCGGCGGTGCCGCCGGTGCCGCTGCCGCGCCGTTGGCGCACTCGGCGCGGCTGCTGTACTCGCTGCCCGTCATGCACCCCGTCAGGGGCCGGCGGCGGCGGGACAAGAGCAGAAAGAAGAGAGACTTGTCATTGCGTGCTGCCAAGGCATCCAGTTAGCACGTTGCATGCGGACGACGACAACGGCCAGCAAAAGCGTACAGCTGACGGCACCGGCTGTGGAACTGGGGGTGCTGTGCAAGACCGGCGAGACAAGATCAGAAGGAGAGACGGACTTGTTATGTGCGCTGTCAAGGAATCCAGTTTGCGCATCACACAGGGACAGTGGCCAGCAAGCGTACAGCTGGCAGCTTCTCGAAGCCAATCTCCGCGTCCTCCCACCGTCCCCGTGACTTCTGCGATGTTCTCGCCGTTCGAGTACGACGCCCTGGCCGTGTCGTCGCAGACCCCCGTGGCGGACACGCTCAAAGCGGCCGCCGACAGGTACGGGCCGCCCATCACGCGCGTCGCCCGGCTCCCCGACCCGTACCCGGAGGTCCGCCGGTACCTCGCCGCCAAAGTCGAGGCGCAGAAGCGCGACTTCCTCCAGACGGCCGGCAGCTCCAGCAGCGGCGGTGCCGCCGCCGCCGCCGCGCCGTTGGTGCACTCGGCGCGGCTGCTGTACTCGCTGCCCCCGTCAGGGACCGGCGGCGGCGGCACAAGAGCAGAAAGATGAGAGACTTGTCGATGCGCGCTGCCGAGGCATCCAGTTGGCACGTTGTATGCGGACGACGACAGTAGCCAGCAAAAGCGCACAGCTGCTGTGGAACTGGGGGTGCTCCGCAAGACCGGCGAGACAAGAGCAGAAGGAGAATGGACTCGTCAATGTGCGCTGTCAAGGAATCCAGTTTGCGCATCTCACAGGGACAGTGGCCAGCAAGCGTACAGCTGGCAGCACCGGCTGTGGAACTGGAGACTTGCTGTCAACGGAACTAGGGATGCTGCCTGCGGTATTAGATACCTGTGTTGCACCCTGTGCGAGATCGGCGGCACGAGAGCAGAAGAAGCGATTTGTCAATGCGCGCTGTCAAGGCATCCAATAACACGTCGCACGCAGGCATCGCCATGCCGTTGCTGCATGGTGTACTCGACGAAAGCAGAAAGAGGAGCGGCCTGACAATAAGCACGTCAATTACCTGCAGGCGTTCCGGTATCTGCGGTGAAGTGTCATACCACTCGGAACGACTGCTTAATCCTATTCCGACGAGCTGGACTTATATGTCCAGTTCAATCGGTTTTATTTTCCGCTGATGCTTAGGATGTGCGCCGGGGCACCAAAAGTTCCCAAAAGTAGTGGATGGAACGATTTGTGACGTCTCTTCCCACCACCGCTCTCGGAGGCCAAACGTTTGTCACACCGATGAATTTTGTTCTTCGCTTACACCACCGTGTGTTGGTTTCTCACTCAGGACTTTGACCTGTTGTGTGTGTGATTTGTCGCATGGCCTCACGTCCGTTCAGCACGTGGTTCGGTAGTTACGGCACTTGGGATCCCTTCTATCCTTTGTCGGGCAGCATCGTCGAGCATTTCCTTTCAAGCTGGCGCTTATGTAAAAACGATCCTACGTACTAGTGGGTATACCCATGTCGATCCTGGTACTAGTGGATATACCCATGTCGATCCTGGTACTAGTGGGTATACCAGCATGTCGATCCTGGTACTAGTGGGTATACCCATGTCGATCCTGGTACTAGTGGGTATACCCAGGTCGATTTTGGTACTAGTGGGTATACCAGCATGTCGATCCTGGTACTAGTGGGTATACCCATGTCGACCCTGACACAGAAAGCCCAGTACTTAGTCTCGTCGGAATAGGGCTAAAAACGTCTCGCACCCTCACCCGCATCCTCTTGCTGGCAATGGCGGGACGTCGTCCGCGGACTCATTTCCGGGCCTCGACGACGACGGAACCTGAACGGTTCCCGCAGGACAGAAGCGCGGTTCCTTAGACCGCGCGAAGATAGTTTGAAGGGTGGCCCCGAGTGCCGCCGCCAGCTCCTGGGCGTGAGCACCGCGTCCAGGTCTGATGAATACACAGGCCGAAGTTAGAAGCAGTGTGCTTTGCTTCCCGCTGTCGGCCCTACTGCGCCTTTCCAGGCGTGTGGAGGGCGGTCGCGTTGAGATGCAAAATCGTCAATACTTCGCGTTTTCTTCGCATTTGATAAGCGAAAGACCGCTTACCACAAGAGACAGTCTAGAAAGAGAGAGCCATTGGTCGGCGCCTTCGCGGTTATTCGATGCGATGCTACCGCTCCTGGCAGAGGGTAGGATAGCTCAGAAATTTGCAAAGAACACGTTCCAAGGTGAGATAGCTCAGGAGGGCGGAAAGTGCCGAAACTGCGTTCTAGAGGGTGGGAGCATCGCACTTATCACACTTGCTCGTCGAGTGTGCGAACAACGTTCTCCAGACGATTCTGCGCACACTCTTTAGAACGTAGTCGCGTGTAGGGAGCCGGTACAAAAGTTGTTCAGACGAAAATGGAGGAAAAACGAGGAGAGAGCAAACGTTGAGATCCGACGATCCGAACAGATAGAAGTCCTTCTAACCTTTCTGTTACACAAATAAACATACTCCGGATGTCTGCCGGAGACTTCAACAACCCCGAAACCTTGCCCATATCCTGATCCAACTTAACAAAGGACCCACCCCGCTTCACATGTCAATCGGAAACCCTTACTCACTTAACGGTGGCTTAACTTAGTATGGTTGTCAGGGATAAACTTAAAACCGCCGCACTTCAACAGTCCAAAAACAGGCCGGAACAGGAATCAGAAGAAAAATAAGTAAAAAGAATAGCAATGGGCAGAAGCAACAACCAACGCCGAGCACTGGCAAAGAAGACAGGCACAACGTTCACACCGAAGCCGATCAAGAAGTCGAAGAGAGCGAAAGTGGCGCTGAAGGCGCGAATCGAGCAATCGAAGACCTTTAACGCGAAGAAGAACGTCGGCCCCATTAAGTCGAAGCGGCAAATCGCGAAGGACCGAAAAGCACGGAAGAAGTAGTCAGCCAAACCTGCGCGGAGGAAGAATGACCCACACAGCCAAGCTATAGTGATGCCATGCCCGCGTTTGTTCGGAGGTGACAAGGCTGGTGCCACTCGTCACCATTGAACACGTCTGGTATCAGCGGTTCGTCATGCAGCAAACGCGTCCGTTTGAGCCAACCTGACACTCGCTGTCGTCCCATCGAGGTGCGAAGTTGTTTGTAGGTGACCAAGGCCGCCGACACGGTGTGGTCCCAACGCCCGGCAGGAAACCAGGCGACGTTGCAAATCAATGCTCACGCAAGCCAAAATATATATGCGCGTGCATGGATCTGTTGAGAGAGCGCCTTGCCAGACGACTCTTTGCCACTCTCTGCTTATCCGTTCTTTCAGCAAACAGCTGAAGGGACGCCCGGATCTCGCGTTGCAACCCGCGGCTGGAGGAACGTTCTGAGAACGTCTCCGGTTGTTTCTGCGCTGGAGAGCTGCTTCGCATCTTCGTCATGTATCATCCGAAGCAAGCAAGCAATCAAACTACCTACCTTCCCCATGGAGAGACGTGTGCCCCCTGCGTTTGGCAGTGTTGTCGCCTCTCGCTTTTCTTCGAATGAGACTATGGCGCTAATATTGAACATGCATGAGAGGCAGTGTTTTAGACGGTACACTAAGCTTTCCCCTCCGCAGATATTCCGACTTCAGGGTATGACACCACAGGACTGAGAGCTCTTGCCGTTTGTAGCTCATGCTCCAAGCTTGTTGCAGGAGACCACCCCACATATACGTCGAAAGCACTACCCCTTCACGGAGGGAGTTCAATTTTTGCGGAGGGTAGGTAAGTAAGAATCAATAACCCCGCAGCTTTTGTTTTCTCGCCCGCTAGCTTTACCCCCCCTCCACCCCTCCCCAGGGTTTGTTGAAGCGGCTTAAAGAGCCCGGCTTTTACGGCGGCCCGGCGTCCAGAAGGCCGGAGGGCAATGCTAGAAAAAAACTGCCCGCACCAGAATCGCCCCCCTCGCCGAAAAGGCCAGCGGAGACCACCGCAAAAAGGTCCGTACAGGAATACAGTTTGTAGGGTACGAATCCCCTACAGCAGGCATACAGGTCAACCGTCGCCCATACCCGCGAACAGAAAACCGGCCGAAGGCTCGTGCGGAACCGTGCGAATCTCCGCACAGAATGCACACAAATCCCGAATACAACCAGCCAGCATTTGCTGTCTCTTGCTTCTGCACGTAGCGAGTTGGGGTTTGCAAAAAAAAATACTCGAGGGGCTGCCTTGTGCTTACTTCGAAGGAGGCTAGAGGGGGAGAAACAATACAACTTCAAAATGGGTCTTTTTTGTTGAACGCTTACGCCCGCCACTAAACCCAGATTTACCTGTGTTTCGTGTGGGCTACAGCACATTTACCTCCTTTGATCTTTTGCAACTGGCAGCCTCCTCAAGTATTTCCTACAAAGCAGGTGCTTATGCAAAAAAAAAAGGCGAGCCACCCATTTTGCAAATCACGCCACGACAAGCGCCTGCGTTCTGCGTTTTTTTTGCAGCTGCCGGCCGTTCATTCGCTTTTGAAGAAACTTGACCGGGCCAAGCCTAGAAATAAAAGGACTCCCGCCGTATCTCCATGTTCTACTCTTCTAGCTTTTTTTGCGTCATCCGTCTTCCCCGTGTTCGGCGGTTCCGTTGCCATCACTGTTTTTCGTATGCAGCTCCACTCCGTTCGTTCTGAGTCGACGAGATAGAAGCTGGCCGCACAATCAGCGGCTGGCTGCTGCAGATAGCAGCAGCAGCAGCAGCAGCAGCAGCAGCAGCAGCAGCAGCAGCAGCAGCAGCAGCAGCAGCAGCAGCAGCAGCAGCAGCAGCAGCAGCAGCAGCAGCAGCAGCAGCAGCAGCAGCAGCAGCAGCAGCAGCAGCAGCAGCAGCAGCAGCAGCAGCAGCAGCAGCAGCAGCAGCAGCAGCAGCAGCAGCAGCAGCAGCAGCAGCAGCAGCAGCAGCAGCAGCAGCAGCAGCAGCAGCAGCAGCAGCAGCAGAAGAAGCAACAACAGGCGCCAGCACTACACCAGCAGCTACTTTGAGAGCTAAAAGTACACATGGTCCACTAGGATTCGTATGCGGGCTCGCATGCACTATCCAGGGCCAAGTTACTTTATGATGCGGCCTGCCATGGCCAGCAGCTGCTGCTGCCGACTCCTTGGACGGGGAGATGCGTGTAGCTACACGGCCGTGATCTGACCCGGCCGAGATCTGCCTTGTCGTGCGCATACGTGCAGCAAGCCATCTGTCTTGGACCCGTCTTGGTTCAGCCAATCTGCGAAGAAACAGTCAAGCTACAAGATGACAAAGTTGGACTTGTCGAGCTTTCAGAAGAACAAGACAAGGTCGACAAGCCCCGCAATTCGCATCATGCTACGAAGTTTGCTGCGATCAGTGCTGTTTTGCTCTGCCTTCAGTGCGCACAAGCCATGTCTTGGATCCGTCTTGGTCGCAGCCAATCTGCGAGGAAACAGTCAAGCTACAAGATGACAAAGTTGGACTTGTCGAGCTTTCAGAACAATTGGACAATTGGTCGACGAACGGCTTACCCCCCGCAAGGGTAGACATTCGCATCATGTTTGCTGCGATCAGCGCTGTTTTGCTCTGCCTTCCGTGCGCATATCGTGCGGCAAGCCATTGTCTTGGATCCGACGGCTTGGCCACAGCCAATCTGCAAGATGACAAAGTTGTCGAGTTTTCAGAAGAACAGGACAAGGTCGGCGAACGGCTCACCCCCCGCAAGGGTAGCCATTCGCATCATGCTAACAAGTTTGCTGCGATCAGTGCTGGCTTGCTCTGCCCTCAAGAGCGTCATGATATTCGGCAAACAAAACAGGGCGAAAACACAAACCCACCCTCCCTCCCTCTCCCCCGGCACCGCCTTCCCGGAATCCCGGAGGGAGTGCTTTTCGATTAGGCTGGAAGAAACCAACAACGGTCCGCTGGGCAGCCGAGATGAAGGCTGTCGTCAACGTTCATGAGCCGGTCTACGCTGTCGGACGCTGCGTGCACGTGCACCAGGGAATTCCGTTTAGGTCGGTGGTTCTGTGCGGCGCTTCGACTGTCCTACTCATGTTCGGTATGCCGTTTTATTCTTGTATAAGCACCTGCTTTGTAGGAAATACTTGAGGAGGCTGCCAGCTGCAAAAGATCAAAGGAGGTAAATGCGCTCTGTAGCACCACACGAAACACAGGTGAATCTGGGTTCAGGGGCAGGCGTAAGCGTTCAACGAAAAAGACCCACTTTGTAGTTGTATTGTTTCTCCCCCCTCCTTCGAAGTAAGCACAAGGCAGCCCCTCGAGTATTTTTTGAACAAGCAGCTGCTTTGAGAAAGCCGGTCATCTCCTCCCTATACACCCACCATGATCTACCGCGGTATAATACGTCTGGTTCCTAATTTATGTAGTTTTTAATTTATAATATACCTACCCCCCCCCCCAGTGCTGATGCTAAGGCCCCTAAACTCGGCATCGTTGTCAGCCGGACGGCAACGAGGGTGGGTCCCCCCCCCTCCTGCAGGGCCTGTGTGCAGCAGGGTGGTGACCGCTCCAAGGTGGTTTCCACAGCAGGCTGTCAGCAGCGACCGGAGCCGACGCGACCGCCAGCCACGCGAGGACCCACTGGGCCACGCCTTCGGGGGGCGCCTCCTCGTCCGCGTGTACCCCAAGGCGCCTCCTCGTCCGCGTGTACCCCAAGGCGCCTCGTCGTCCGCGTGTACCCCAAGGCGCCCAGAAGGCGCCTCAGCCCCGCCTCCGCGGTCCCCTCGACGTCGCGTGCGACCTTGAGCACCGCTGCGAGTCGGCGGTTGTTTGCGGTGAATGATAGAAGGGACGGGACATCAGTCCCGACCACCCTCTTCTTACCAACTCACCGCGCCCGACCTGTCGAGTTGCTTCGGCATTTGTTGTAGAACGCTTACGCCCGCCACTAAACCCAGATTCACCTGTGTTTCGTGTGGGCTACAGCACATTTACCTCCTTTGATCCATCGCAACTGGCAGTCTCCTCAAGCATTTCCTACAAAGCAGGTGCTTATACAAAAAAAAATTTTTTAGTACGACAATCTTGTGGGTTGCCCTTCAATGTATTGTGCAGGCTAAAAAGACGTAGGCAGCGTGTTTTGGTGGTTGATCAGAATTCCTTACCTGAATACACACAGGGTAAATACAAGTGGGGAAACGATCAACCGGCACGCACAAACAAAACGAAGCGCCTGTCTTTTTTTGGCCCAAATCCTCCCAAAAAAGCACTCGAATCTTTTTTTTTCGACCCACTTTTTCCACCAAGGTGGGTCCCACAGTAGGTCCACAGTAGGAAGGGGGGGGTACCCACCCCCACCCAGGGTTAGCAACTTCGTTTTGGGTCTCAGGATTAGTATCAGCACTGACCCCCCCCCCCCTCTGTTTAGCCCTTGTCCACGGGAAGACGGTTCTCAATAGGGTTCCCTGTATTTGCATGGAGAATGTCTCATCCTCACCAACGGCTTCCCGTGTTAGTGTCGCCTTTTAGGGTAAGGTGCCGTTAGGTAGGCGGCACTAACACGGGGGTGGGTAGGTATCGGGAAGTTTGAAATAAATTAATTAACGATTTACCTACCCCCCCCCGGGTTTAAGATCGCGTTTTTCCGTGTTTAAGATCGCCCCCCAAAAAAACCGATCTTATACACGGGGGGGGGACGATCTTAAACACGGGGGGGGGACAAAAACACCCCAAAATTTTTCTTTCCGCTGCGCGGGGCCTTGAACCCCCCCCCCACCCCTCCATCCAAACCAGACTACACCGCTGTCCTGTCTGCAGACACTCAGGTTCCGCGCTGATGATGGTCCGCCTTATGTGTCCGTGGCTTAGAGGACCGAAACACGGCGCAGACGGGACCAGTGCGGTGTTGAGCACATACCCATTCCAAGCACGTTCTTGCAATCCCCCCACCCCCCAGTGCTGATGCTAAGGCCCCTAAACTCGGCATCGTTGTCAGCCGGACGGCAAGTGGGGCCCTTTTGAGGCTGTTTTTGGGGTGTTTCCCAGAGGAGTAAACGTTGCTTCCGTTTGTTTGGGCTTTCTTTTGTGAAAGTCAGGGTGCAAAGACGAGCCTGCCCACAGAGCACTTTTGAAGGCAGAATCTATGTCTGCATGTGATTGCCAAGTATGAGTCCGCGAGCCACTTGCACACCTCGTCACGGGTTGGTGCAGGAAGCTTCGCACTGTTTTCTGCAACAAGCTGTTGCGAGGACCAGTCTATCCACTTGGAACGAAGAAGTCGTCGCACCTTCAGATTGCAGGCGCTCTGGTCGCCAACATTCAAGTGACCTGACGTGTTCGGAGGTACAATGAACACCAGCCAGCCCCGCGATCTCGCCTCCTTCACGACAGGAATGCTGTAGTGCGACTTGTACCCATCCACCATAACGAGAAGCCCATACTTCCCTGAGGGGAAGCTGGGTAATGTACAGCTGTACTCGAGCATTACTTCGTAGTCGCACACCTTCTTTTTGGCACGTGAAGTGCACGTTGATGTCGTGCTTGTGCCTGTTCTGGTAAAACGTGGGGCGGCCCCGTCCTTCCGTGATAGTTTTTGGCCCCTGCCAAACAACAAGTGGGTCCATCCTCACCTTTTCCGACACAGAGATGTTTCTTTGGGTGTGCACCCCCCAGCTCAGGATAGCTGTCATGTTCCGCTTCTCGTTTCCAGCGGTGCATGCTCTGACCCGGGGCTCCACACTCTTTACTGAGCACACCGTGGACTTCGCCAACGGGAGACAAATCTTCCATTGCGTGTATCACTTCGAATCTCTTCGAATAAACGACCGCATGGATCGCTTGGCGGGCAAGCGAAATAACCGAGTCTGTTCCTGAGAGCTGGAGAGTGGCATATGAGCCAATCCTCCTTGTTGTTATCTTGTGTGTTCGCCGGAAACGCGACCACCAAGTTTCTAGATTCTTTGGCGGGTCCAGGTGATGCCCTTCGTTCCCCTCATATTCGTGCTGCGACGAGAGGCTCTTCTCCGTGAGACGGGTGTCAACTTCAATGAACTCAATAGGACGGCCAGGATCAAATACCCCTTGATTCCCCTTTCTGCAGAGGTTTTGCATTCGGAAGACCAGCAGAAGGAAAAAAACCGCAACTTACCACGGGCAACCAAGGATCTGTGTATCTCCCAACTTGGGGGGCCCAAGAGATATTTTCCCGCCAGAACCTCCCAGAGAAAAGTACCCCAAAAAACAAAAATTCCGCTGCGCGGGGCCAAAATCCCCCCCCACAGTAAAACACCCAAAAAAAAAAATTCCCGCTGCGCGGGACCCCACCCCACTCCCCCCCCGTGTTTGAGATCGCCCTCATTTCTCAAAAAAACCGATCTTATACACGGGGGGGGAGGACGCGATCTTAAACACGGGGGGGGGTAGGTATGAATGAAAAATCACACAAAACAGAGGCCTGTCAGACAGAGCGCCCCACACACTGCATCGTACCGTGGGCCTGCGGCGCCGTCAAAAAGAAATTAATTCGTTGATCCACAAAGAGTGGCGCCGAGAATAATAATTAAGGATTTATAAATTAGCGGCCGATACATTATAAACCACGCATATTATTGGCCTATACATTAGAGGCTGGACGGTAACGTGAACACACCAGGCAATACTATGCAGCTACCAAGGTGGACAGCCCACGAACCCAACAAATTGTGCAGATTGGAGACGATCTGCGCCCGCGACCGTTGGAACCATGCCGTGCCTGAGTACCCGCAAGACGTACCCTTCATAGGCCGTGCAATTGCCAAGAAGAAAAGTGTCACAGGCTTTCAGGTGAGGAATTGTGATCACCACCAAAACACGCTGCCTACGTCTTTTAGTCACACACAATGCATTGAAGGGCACCCGCAAGCTTGTTATTAGGGACGATTCCCGCTCATTCCACGAAGACATGTCACAGTGTTTTTTGCATAGAGGGTGCAGGCATCTGGAGACCCGGCTGGCTCGCGTGACAGTTGACACTGCCCTCCGGGATCAACATGGTGAAAAAGACGCCACTTTCCCCGAAGCCGGAAAGAGATTTTCCTGGCTCTCTATTTCTCAGATCAGGTCAAGCGCGGGTAAACGGCGGGAGTAACTATGACTCTCTGAAGGTAGCCAAATGCCAACCTTCTAATTAAAGACGCGCATGAATGGACCAATGAGATTCCTTCTGCCCCTACCTACTATCTGGCGAAACAGCAGTCAAGGGAACGGACTTGAAACAGTCGGCGGGGAAAGAAGACCCTGTTGAGTTTACTCTAGTCTGACTTTGTGCCTGCTGCTCGGACAGAACTGACAAGCACGCAACCCGGTGAACATAATCAAGAGTCGAAGATTAGCGCCGAAACTTCCTGGCTTTTCTCACGCCGTAGCAGAACGACCACAGCCTACCCAATCCCAAAACACCCCCTCAACACGTTAGGGTCTTCACAAGGTTTCACAACGGAGTGACGCATCACCCGAACCCTCTCACTTTTCTCAACCCCCTCCATATCCAAGCCTCAACCGGAGACTTTGAAATACCGACCTTCTAATCCACAAATAACGCTAGAACCATCCACACAGGTCTCGTGCATAATTTGAGCCAGCCGTCGATGGCGAAATCGACCCACCTTGAGGCGCGGTCCGCCTGGAGTGGGTCTAGAGCGCACATCAGGTACGTCTGCCCGCTGTTCCGAGCGGGTTACAAGGACATGCTCGCCCAACGTGTCCGTGCGCAGGCGTAGAGACGAGTGTTGCCAACAACTAATACATCTACTGCTTCCGCACGAGGACCTCTCATTTCTACAACGGCGAGCAGGAAACAAAAACGAAATCAATGCTGCGCACTCCTCTTTCCACATCCGTTTCGTCTCCCCCCCCCTAGCTACACACTGCACCCGTTTGACAGTCACCCCCATGTCCTCTGTGCTCTGCGGAGTCTACTTCGCAGATTGTCACCGAACAAAGATGAGTCGCAGTCGCGAGTAGGGTGCCACCCTTTCCACCAACTGCTTCAGTCTTTTTCGAGTACGCCCATCATCGCAGAAGCGGGCCAAGAAAACCCAGTTCTTCTGCCTCTTGTCGGCACTCATTCGCTCAGGTGGGCGCAACGACTGTATTTGTTTGAACCGCAGGGGTCAGTTGATCAGACCTTGGTCAGGACCCTGGAACTTGGAAAGCCTAGCGCATCTTACATACGTGAAGAAACGCGCAGGACAGAATAATTCGGATTCTCATTTTTCTCTAACTGTCAAGAGCTGCGACCGGCGCTGCTACTGACGCCTACCACGGCTGTTCTCATGGGAACTCTTTCCCTGCTGGGAATAACACCACCTCGTGGTGTCCGGCTGCTAGTCTGGCGCTGCTGACAAGACTGTTCCTGCACGGCGAGGTGGCGACTGGGCGAACTTCAGCTTTTAGCTCCAGCTTCTGAGGCTGGACTCCTGCGTGTGTGGGAACTCCTGCTGCATTTAGCGTTTTGCTGCGTGCCGGGCGTGTGCCCTTGAGGAAATCTCGATGCGCCGCCGCTCTGAAGCTATCCCCTGCTGCCACCGCTTCGTCGTGTGGCGTCAGGCGCGTTCTGCTTATGGGAAACCCTGCCGCATCTGGCAAGCAGCAGCTGCCAGTGACGGACAGAGTGTACCCCGTGTGAGGAACCCCTTGACCCATTCTGCGGGAGCACTCCGAAAGGCCTTTCCCTGAATTTCAGGGCTTACGCCTCATAGCACACTTGGCGATTCCCTAGAGCCCAAACAATCTTGCAGGTTGTCCGGGTTGTGTGTGGGTTCAATGTATTGTGCGGACTAAAACCCTCATACTACCCGCCTCACAACCTCAATGGTCAACCGGAGACCCTAAAACACCGAACCTCTAAACCACAATAAACGCTAAAAAGACGTGGGAAGCGTGGTTCGGTGGTTGATCAGCATTCCTGACCTGAACATGAAACAGGGTCCGTACAATTGGAAAACCGATTGACCTCTTCAGTTTGTGCTGATCACACTTGCAGGAGTCGACCCCCCCGAGTTCGTCAACTGATCGCTCAGACACGGTTGTAGGGCCTTCTCCCCAAGACGGATTTGCCTGTGCTTGGGAAACCGATTGACCTCTTCAGTTTGTGCTGGTCACAATTGCAGGAGTCGGCCCCCCCGAGTTCGTCAACTGATCGCGCAGACGAAACATGGTGCAGATACGACCGGTGCCGTGTTGCTCGTATCTACTCCAAGCACATTCTTGCATCCCCCCCTCCTTCATGAAAGCGAAACAATCTAAAAAACACACCTCTTTTTATTCTCGTTTGTCAAGAGCTGCGATACTCCCCCCAGCGCATTGCTTGTTTCCTTTCCTTTTTGATTGTTGATGATGGTCTGTTTTAACGCGTGTACCTTTGCGGTACCCATATTGGTCGCGGATGCGTGTCCGCCCACCACCACGGCAACCTGCTCGCTACGCTCTGCATGCTTTCTATGCTTGAGGGGCTGTAGCAGCAGCTGCAGAGTATTCCCCTTATGTTCTTCTGTGAATTCTTTTGTTTGTGCGCACTAGCGGCTTTTCACCTGATTTGGTGAGTTGTTTTTAGTACGCTGCCAACTACTAATTTTTAGTACCAACAATGCATTGTTACACAAAAAAATCCTGTAAGAAATAGTTGACTGGAGCCGTGCTGCTCACGATCGGGAAGTCGGAAAAGCTGACGTACCCAAGTGCTGGACTGACATCCTCCCGGCATTGACGATAAACAGCCGAAGCACGGCGCAGATAGGACGACGGTGACGAGCACCAACCATTCCGAGCACGTCCTTGCAATCCCCTGTCGTTGAGCACGGCGCAACTATGCCTTCAGAACCTTTCACTCTAAAATAACCCCTGCTCAGTGGAGCGGTCCCTTGAACCTCAGAATTCTCTAGAAACCCCGTGGATTGTGCTTCAGTTACGGTACATAATACGTTGAGACTCGATTTGAAACACACTCCCACCGCACGTACACCAACTCACTCAGTTCTGCAACCATTCTCACTACACTCACTCACTCACTCACTCACTCACTCACTCACTCACTCACTCACTCACTCACTCACTCACTCACTCACTCACTCACTCACTCACTCACTCACTCACTCACTCACTCACTCACTCACTCACTCACTCACTCACTCACTCACTCACTCACTCACTCACTCACTCACTCACTCACTCACTCACTCACTCACTCACTCACTCACTCACTCACTCACTCACTCACTCACTCACTCACTCACTCACTCACTCACTCACTCACTCACTCACTCACTCACTCACTCACTCACTCACTCACTCACTCACTCACTCACTCACTCACTCACTCACTCACTCACTCACTCACTCACTCACTCACTCACTCACTCACTCACTCACTCACTCACTCACTCACTCACTCACTCACTCACTCACTCACTCACTCACTCACTCACTCACTCACTCACTCACTCACTCACTCACTCACTCACTCACTCACTCACTCACTCACTCACTCACTCACTCACTCACTCACTCACTCACTCACTCACTCACTCACTCACTCACTCACTCACTCACTCACTCACTCACTCCCTCACTCACTCACTCAGAGAACGAAACGCACGGCCTTCCCCAAAGGGAGACCAAACAAGGAGAAAATTGAATACGATATTGAGCCCATCAGAGTCGTAATTTTCTATTCCAAGATACTCCCCCTCTTCTCGACCCCTGACTGCTTCGGTAGCGGTTCGTTTTTGAAGGTCCGCCTAAACGGACCATTGCAATCACCGCCAACGTGTTCTCTCTTCTTTTCTGGCTTGAGAAGCGCGCATGAGGGTTTTTGCCCTCCCAAGACACCGTCTCTCCCCCCGAAGGGATTCGCTTGTGCCCTCGCTGCATGAGTAGTCTTGGATACCTGAAACGAGCCGATCATCACTGTTGCTTTCCGATCCTTCCATGTCGACTCTTTCCAACCCAGACAAAGCAAAAGTGTCCAAGGGTTGGATTGTTCACCCACACTATGACACTTATGCGGTCAGGTAAATCTAGAGCTGCATTAGCTTGTTCCACTACAGCGTTCTGCACAAGTCCTAGGTGGCAGGTGAAACGGGTCAGTCAGGCTCTGGCGTTGACTGTCGTACTAGCTCCACGAGCTACAGCGGTTGCTCGACTCGGCTGTTCTTTTCCATAGCGGCCTTGCTGAAGGTCACTCTCTGCAGATGCATTTTGGTCTCATGCATGTAGGGCATAATATTATCTGCATTTGGCGTTTTTTTTTTTCCTTTGAAAGGAAGTTTGCAACGCCAATATACAAGACGTCTGCAGCGCACTCGGTTGGCTCGAGACATTGCTTTCCTCGGGCTGACAACGACACACACAGCGGAGTCCAGCCTCATAAACTGGAGCTGAAGTGGGGCTTTGAAAACGGGTGTCACACCCGCTTCTCGGGTGTACGTTTTACACGCGTTTTGAGGGTAAAGCACACCCACTTTGCGGATGCGGCTCGGGCACACCCTCTTCACCTCTAGCTTCTAAGGCTGGACTCCGCCGTGCAGAAGTGCAAACCTTCTCTTCACGCTCCGACAATTTCGGTCCGTTAGTTCGTTTTATCAGCGCAAGCGCCCAACCCCTTTTCTCGCTTTCTCGCAACAATGAACCCGATCTTCAGATCTTTTCATCAGCGCCCGTGTTTCCGCATCAGGGTTTTGCAGGAGCCCCGTGCTGTTTTTGTTTGTGGTATGGTATGGTAACAAGCTTGCTTGTCTGTATCAATACGTGTCGGATGGCAGCGTGCTGTGCTAAATCACTCAAAACAGAGTCTACACACGTACGCACAAACAGGGCTGGACAAGGACGCTAGATGTTTGAAAACGATGCGAAATAAGCGTCCGCGTGCAGAAGCGCGTGTAATCGTTCCCCACGATTTGGGGTACTCTCTCGCCGTAAGCTGGACTGCTGCTCTCGGGCGCAGCAACTTACCGTGTGTTTGAGAAAGCAAGGCAGCATATCAAACAAATCATATCATGCATGTGAACCTCGTGAAAATCCTTGCAGGCGGGCACCGCCGCGCTGGGCAGCTGAATTTAGGCAGGCAGGTAAGCAGCAGAGAAGACCAAAAGACCCGCACCTACCCCCTTGTACGTTTTAGCTACACATGTTTCCAGCATCTTGCTTCATAAGAACCCATTGCACGAAGGTCGCCGGAGACTTTGAACCCCCGGACTCTCAAGCGAACTTTCACTCTGAAAATAAAATGCCGCCTTTCTAGACCACAAATAAAGCTAAAACCTAGAAGGCCATAAACCTTGAACTGTCCACCCGTGGCTCCTTACCTTTAAGGGTTTCTGTAGTCAAGAGTACATTGACATCCCCGCGGGTGCAATTTTGACCTTTTCTACGTGAAGCCGGATCCCTGTTCCTCGCTCCGGCGCACAAGCATTTTGGGGCTCTGCGTCTCAAACACGAGGGAGCGTGTCCTCTGTCTCATCGTAGCCTGAGCACACTGCCGAACTTTCACCCGTGTTCTGCTGGCCTGCGAGCGCCTGCCCCAAGGTGCTTTTTGTTTATAGCAGACAGAGACTGTTTGAGAGAACAAAAAAGAAAGAGCACAGTGACTTGCAGCGCACGAAGGAAGCCCAATAGTTTCCATTAGGTGATTGTTATTCCACGCGTCCACAAGGAGCCACTGCCGGCTGTTCTGTGTTCCAGAGTGCACACCTTTTACACTGCCGCACACCTCGCGGGGAAACCTGATACTCCCCAGTGATCACCGAAGCACGGACGATGCGTGGTACCAATGCTTGGAAGGAACTAGAGTGGACGTGTGCTTTACACGGCTAGGTCTGCACGAGGGGCGCTGACAGCACACCGGGATTACTACAAGCTCAGCGCCGCCAGAAAGCCAAAGCTTTCACCCTGCTTTCGTTCAAAAACAACATGTCACAGGGGGACCAACAAAGAAAGGATCGTTTGCATCCACCTCTACTCCCATCCTTTGAACCCCCCCGCTCCTCGTACCATATTTTTCTGTCCTGTGTCCTTGCCCCTTTCACAGTCCGGTGTCCTTATCTAAAGTGTCCAGTGCGGAACCACTTGTCCTTTTTGGCTGCCTGATGCCCCAGAGCGAAACGATGCGTCTCCAGCTCGTGCACATGTCTCTAGCTCATGCCCATCAGTCAGTTGTGCGCCGCTTGAAAATCCAGTCTGACCGCGTCCAACCCTCGATCCCGGCGAGCGGCGTAGAGGTCACTCACCCGGGTGACGCTTGTTCGAAATCCTAGGTCCGAGGACAAGGGTTGAATAGATGCTGGTGCTTGATCTAAGAGAGTAGAGCAAAGCTCCAGTCCAGAAGGAATCTAGAAACTGGAAAAACGAATTGCTCGAAGGAGGGGTGTCGTGGCGGGGCGCGACGCCCTCCTCCTCGAGTCAGTCATCGACCGTTTCCTCGCGCTCGCCGGCCCCGCACGGGACAACCCGACCAGCACGCAGCAGCTGTATACCATCGCAAGCCCTGCTGCAGCAATGCTATCCGTCGGGCGGTTGATCGCGGAGACCCGGAACGCCAGTTGCGGTACCAGCTGCTGTGTGTATTCTAGTGGAGTAGTAGAGCAAATCTCTAGCCCAGAAGAAAGCTAGAAACTGGCAAACCGAATTGCTTTAAGGCACCACCGCCTTCCGAAACGAGGGAGTTGCGCGATGCAAACAATCCTCCAAACCTTCGAAAAGAAGTGTGCAGTTCAAACAGTCGAAAACCTCGAAAAAATCCAGAGCCGCGTGATGCGAGAAAAAGGGGGGAAGCCCACGGGCAGATGCACACCCGGCGGCTGGCGACACGCCGTGCGTACCACTGGGACACCCTCGTGACCCGGCCGACGGTGCTGCTGGAAGAGAAGAACCCGGGGGAACGTTTGCGGTACAAGCTGCTGTGGGCGAAGAGCCGCAGGGAGGTCCGCGATGTCATCTCCGCCGTCGAAGCCGAGGGCGGGGTCGGCTTGACGTTCAAGCGGCCGTTCACCGCGAACGACTGGGCGCAGTCGCTCGAGAAGCTCAGCCAGACGCCGCCCCAGCCGGACATGGCGGGGCGCGACGCTCTCCTCTTCGAGTCAGTCATCGACCGCTTCCTCGCGCTCGCCGGCCCCGCACGGGACAACCCGACCAGCACGCAGCAGCTGCAAACCATCGCAAGCCCTGCTGCAGCGATGCTGTCCATCGGGCGGTTGATCGCGGAGACCCGGAACGCCGCCCCGGCAGGGCCCTTCACCAAGAAAACGGATGCCGCGTTGAAGCTACTCCTCGGCGAGTGCATCGAGCGGGTGGATCAACTGTCTGGGTTCGAGGTTGTCGCACTCCTGCAGGGATGCGCGATGGGCGGTGTGTCACCGGGGAGACGAGCGGTGCTGAGGCTGCTGGGTCGGGTCGTCGAGGACGACTGCTTGCCGCAAATTGTGTGCCCCGATGTGGCGTACCTGATGCACGCGATGCTGACGCTGCACGAAAAGACGGACCCGCGAGAGCAGAGCGGTTTGCGCGGTGAGTTCGAGCCTGTTGTGGAGGCGTTGGGGGGGCATGCGTGCGCGCGGCTGGCGGGCACGTTCACGCCGCTGCACATCGCGGAATGCCTGCATGCGATGGCGTCGATCGGCGTGAGCCACGACGGGCTCGTGCAGGTGCTGGCCGAGCGGTCCTTGTCGCCGCACGTCCTCGGCTCCTTCACCGGGACACAGGCGGGGCTCGCGGTGCACGCGCTGTCCCTCCTGCAGCCCGCCGGCCCGCGCATCCTGCCGACCTCCAAACCCACCCACGGCATCCTCCCCGCCACCGGAACCACCATAGTCCTCCCGCGGCTGTCCGACGCACGCGCGTCGCAGAACTACGTTCCCGCGTGGTCGCCGAAGGACAACTGGGTCACGGAGAGTGTCACCAAGCAGTACGTCGAAGAACCCGACGAGTTTGAAGCCGCTTCTCTCGGAACCAGCGGGGAAACCGGCGGTTCGGAAGAGCAGGATGGCTCGCTCTCCGCGAGCCCGGTGGGACGCGTGTACGACTACCAGGACACCGAGACTGTGAGCGTGTGGTCTGTGCAGCGGCTGCTGGCGCACTCACTGGTGCGCCACGTGCTCGCGCAGCGGCGGCCGGTCACCGCTCGCGGCGCGTGCCTCCTGCTGAAGGGTTGCTCCGCGATGGGCTACCACCACCCCCTGCGGACGCCGGCCCTCGAAGAGGTCGCCCTGGCGAGGCTGCGGGCGCCGGGCGGCGCAGCCCGGGTGGAGCCGGGCTGGTCAGGCCTGACGGGCAACCCTCTGACGGGGCGTGCCATGGCGCTGCGCTCGGTGCAGCTGGAGCGCGGGGACGAGCCGGCGGCGGAGCAGACGCCGCTGCGGCTGCTCGAGGCGCACTGCCGGTGGGCGCCGAGGGTCGGCCCGGTGCTGCCTGAGTGCCTTCGGCTTGCGGCGGCCGGCGAACGCCTGGCGCTGTGTGCTCCCGCGCAGGGGCCGCCGGCACCGTGCATTTGGGAGCGGAACGGGGTTGCCGTGCACCCGGCCGCAGAAGCCGGAGGGCAGCTCGCAGACTTCGCGGATCGGCCGGTGTTCCCGGCGGAGGAGCTGGCGAAGCTCAAAGCAGACCAGCCAACGGGCGGGCGACCGAAGTCGCGGAGCATCCGAGCGAGCGCGAAGCGGGCGTCGTCGGTCCTGCGCCTGGTCAGTCGGAGCCTGCCGCCAGCCGGAGTACCGGCGGAGACGGCCGAGGACCTTACCACAGACCGCAGCGGAATCGACTTGCACGAGACTCGCAGCGAAGTCATGCGCGTTCTCTCGCAGCTCGCGTCGTTGCGTGTGCTGCACGCCGGGCCTTGCCTGCTTCGCCAGCGGGCCGCCGAAGGGCTTCTTCTCTCGGAAGTTGTCATGCAGATCGACGGCGTCGCGCTGCTTAGGAACGGCGCGGGTTGTGTGTTGGTCGCGGTGCCGGACCCGTCGCAGCACCCTTGCGCGTACCCGCCGGCTGCGGGGGAGGCCGGTTCCGGGAAGCGGAGGGAGTACGCGCTGCTCTTCCGGGCGGCCTGCAAGGGCGCGGCGGTGCCGCTGGTCGTCGACCCGGAGCTCTGGCCCCGGGGCGGTGCCGACGACGCCAAGCGGGCGCACCTCTTGGATCTGCTGGCGGCAGCCCCGCCGGCTCCCCTTGAATCTCCTGCGCCCTCTGCGCTGCCTGCGCCCTCTGCACCCCCTGCGCTTCCTCGTGCCGTTCGCAGGCCGAAGAGCGTGCGGGTTAAACGCTCGAAGAAGTCGGCAGCCAAAGCCGCGGAAGCGTGATGGGAGGACTCTGACCGTTAGACAAGCACGCAAGCACGACTTGGAACTTCCGCCGGCCACCAACCGCAGAGCGGAGCGGAATCGACTTGCACGAGACTCGCAGCGAAGTCATACGTTCTCTCGCAGCTCGCGTCGTTGCGTGTGGCCTGGTCTCCTTCGCCAGCGGGGGAAGTTGTCATGCAGATCGACGGCGTCGCGCTGCATAGGAACAGTGCGGTTGCATCTTGGTCGCTGTCCCCGACCCGTCAAAGTACCCCTGCCCTGAGTAGAGGTAGGGGCAAAATATGTCTCACTGGCTCATGCACTGCGCGTCTGCAATTGTAAATTTGTTGCATTAGTCTGCAATAAAACGACAAGGCATTTGGCTACCTTAAGAGAGACGCACCCTTTCATTTTCATTTGCGCGAGCGCACGTCACCCTTATCTAGCTTCCGTTCGAAATACTGTTTTCGAGACAAGTCTCAGTCGGCCCAAAGGAATACCGCGCCTTTCAGCCCTTTGTACGTGATGTGCACAACGAGCTTAAGAGAGCCCCCGGCGCAGCAGATGAGCGTCACCCCTTCCCCTCAACAAGTGAAAACTAGAACTTAAAACAAGACTCTGCATTCCCGCGAAGAAGACTTGATGACGAGAAAAGTCTGCCTGAACACCATACTAAGATTTCCCCCCAACAAGCCTCACCCTCAAGTGAACACCCACATTGAATCACTGAGCTGGAGGTCACGATTTCTGAAGTTGGTCCTGAGACACAGATGACTGCACGGGTCTCTCCCTAGGAGAGATCAACAGGATTCGAATCCCCAGTTTTCCGGTAGAATGCCGCCTTAGAGAGGAAGCCCACTCGATCCGAGAGGTATAATGCAATAGTTGTCCTGACTTGACCTTCCGAACACCCGTGTGGACTGCCGTTGAGAGCTATCAACACTCAATCACCAGGGTGTCGGTGGAAGGGGGCTAAAGAATGGCTGCGATCGCAGCTATCGACGAGATCTACAAGACGGGCGCCCCTCCCCTCGTCCTCGCCTGCTACCAAGGACACTCCGACGTCGTCAAGCGCCTGCTGCGCGCAGGCCGGGTGAACGCCGCCGTTGATTTGCCGAACACCCACGGCGTCACCGCGCTTATCGCGGCCAGCGCGAGAGGGCATGCAGGCATCGTAGAGGAGCTGCTGGCGGCGGGCGCCGATGCGAACGCCGCTGACAGCAGCGGGTACCCGGCGCTCATCTTCGGCAGCCGTCGGGGCCATGAAGGCATCGTGGGCGGGCTGCTGGCGGCAGGCGCGCGCGTGAATGCGGCGGCGGGCGACGGTTCGACGGCGCTTCACTTCGCCAGCAGGCGCGGCCACGGCCGCGTGGTGCGCCAGCTACTGGCGGCCGGCGGCTGCGTGGACGCGGCGAACGCGGCGGGGTTCACGCCGCTGATATTCGCGAGCAGGCGCGGCCACGCGCCCGTCGTAAAGGAGCTGCTGGCCGCCGGCGCCGACGTCGGCGCCGCGACCTGCAAAGGGTACACGGCGCTCATCCTCGCAAGCCGCGACGGCCGCGCGTGCATCGTGAGGGAGCTGCTGGTCGCAGGCGCGAACGTCGAAGCCGCAACGAACAGCGGCACCACCGCAATCAACTTCGCGAGTGAGTACGACGTCGTGAAGGAGCTGTTGGTGGCCGGCGCCAACGTGAAGGCTGCGGACCACAGCTGCACTGCTCTTGTGCACTGTTTTGCCGCCCAAGGCGCGCTGTGAAGCAGGTGGGGGTGGTTCCAACTATTACCGGTTCAGGAATGCAGTTCACACGATACGATTTAAGTGCGGTGTTGTACCTGCTTGCCGGCATCACACCGGATCCCCTCTCCCAGCCTTAATTCAGATTTTCAGTCGGAGCAGCACCGTGTCAGACGGACCCTGCAAGCGTGCGCTCCAGCTAGAGCGCGTTGAGCGGAATGCACCTTTGTTCAGTACAACGTCATTCGCTTGAGGACAAGTGAAGTCCCTGTCAAAGCCCCCCTTACCATTAGACTCCTGCCTCCCACGACACAAAACACATTTCTTTCTGAAGCCTTTTGTGAACGGGAGACATCCGGGTTGTGTCTAAAAAGCCAAAACAAGCAGGTGCTCGCGCACAGGCCTCCAGTGTGAACAGTCTGGCTGTTTTGAATAGATGTACCCGGTGCCTAAGGCGCCCAGGTTCCCGAGTCATAACTCACTCTTCAGTTGGACCCCTGGGTTCCCTGCAGTTTTTCCCGAAGGTACACGTGTCGGACAGGCCCTGTAGGCCGGCGCCTCGAACGAAACACACTCCCTAGCCTGTACTTGACATCAAATGCACTTGTCATCTGACAAGTGACGCACCTGTCACGTGTACATTCTACGCATAAGCCGGGCGTCAAACCGGACCCTTCGCCTCTGTAACACTGAACTTGTCATACAAGTACACAAACGCGTCTCTCTCTCTCTCTCTCTCTCTCTCTCTCTCTCTCTCTCTCTCTCTCTCTCTCTCTCTCTCTCTCTCTCTCTCTCTCTCTCTCTCTCTCTCTCTCTCTCTCTCTCTCTCTCTCTCTCTCTCTCTCTCTCTCTCTTCTCCATCTCGAGAAAGGTCAACGCGATAGCGATGACCATGAGACCACACGCGGGTGGTGGAGAGTGGCCCTGGAACTGTCAAGGCGTGACTTCACCCTTTGAATTGTTTTGATGCGTTGTCTCTCTCTCTCTCACAACCGTTTACGGACTGAGGACAACCATTTACGTCGAAAGGTCAGAACCAAAATAGAGCCGCACGCCTCTGCGGTGAAGACGCGACAAAAATAATCTAGGTTTGCTGGTGTGAATGGTCGAGTCGCAGGCTTCCGTTTTTTGGAGTCATTGCACCCTTTAATTCGACCCGCAGTTTCCAGTTTCCCCAGCCAGTCTTTTACCCCGGCAACCCGACTCATGTGGCGGGTATCATCTTTTCACAGCAACGCGCACGGATCCCTTTTCGACGTTTTTTTTTGGTTCTGACTTTCACGAATGTATGTCCCCGTCGGTACAGGTTACACTATATTTCCCTCAAGGGCACGTGTCAGACAGACCCTGAGGCGTGCACTCCTGTGCCTTGCGCTTAACTCTCTCGTCTTCACTCTGTTCATAATTTTGTTTACGACGCGAATCCGCAGGATAGTGCTCCTCCTTCAATTTTTGCGCAACGGAACCCAGCGACAAGTCCGTGTCAACGCAGGTCGGCACAAACGATGAGCCCTTGATACGTGTTAACCAACGCGCATATGGTTTTCGGGGGATGTATGCTGTGTAGCCGGCCCTGCAACGCTCAGGTGGTGACAAGGCAGTAAAGGAAGTGAGCCACACTGGATCTTCAACTAAAAGGAGAAGGATTGTCTTTGAGGACACATGGCGGGATGTCTCCGATTGAAGGTGCTGTACTAGGCGCTCTCGGGGGTGGTGGCCAATCGTACGGCCAGAAAAAGAAGAACCGGTCTCAACAACTCTCACCGGTGGAGAAAACCTGCCAGTATTCAGCCGCCTTCAAGTGGGCTAATTTGATATTTGCGGTCATTCGTTGAACGAATCGCCTGTTCGGTGAAAAAGAAGCGAAGCTAAACCACCCATGCAGGTTGCTCGTTTTGCACACGCTACTCATTTGCTGCTACAAGAAGAAAAAACACCTGAAACAAATATAAGCAACCCGTGCGTACAAGTAAAAATGTCCGCCACACAATCCGAATCGCCAGGATCCGGTCAGTTCAACGCCGGCCGTGCGACGCTTGCGGTAGTGTTGAAGGATTCTGCCAGTGAAGTGACTGTTCGCGTGCCAGAGGACATCTGGCAAGCATCTCAGCGCTCTGTGCAGAGTTTCCTCAACGCCCGCTCCCAAGCGTCAGACGCCAGTGCCGACGAAGTTGACCTGTTGTCGCGTTTTGTTTTGTTTTTGACCTCGAACGTGGGCGAACACGGCAGTGAACTATTGTTCCACTGCTTCGAGCAGTTGCTCAAGGACCACGTCCGCGGCAACGATGTGCATTGCATGACGGAGGTTGACGCCACCGTACACGCGACCGCGATTCAAGCGACGTTCGCGGCAAACAATGCCCTTGAAGCAGCCGGCCGTGCCCTGTTGTACGCGCCGAAGTCGAACTTCATCAAAGCCGCCCAGGATGGCAGCATCTCGCTGGGCATCACCTTCGGAGGGCAGGGTTACGTGTACATCAACGAGCTGCAGGCACTGTACCCGACGTACAAACCGTTGATTCACGACTACTTGGTGGGTTTGGTCGATGTCCTGCAGGCTGATGTGAAGTCACCCGAAGCTGTGGCTTCGAGCTTCGTGCAGCAGCAGCTGAACGTGGTTGAGTGGCTGAAGGACCCGACGAAGATTCCTTCGGAGAACTACTTGATCTCAGCCCCTGTGTCGATGCCGCTCGTCGGGCTGACGCAGCTGCTGCAGTACGCGGTGAGCTTGCGTGCGTTGAACATGTCGCCTGGTGACATGAGGAAGTTGACGAAGATCGCTACTGGGCACTCGCAGGGTTTGATCTCCGCTGTTGTAGCGTCCGCTTCCGACACGTGGGAAGACTACGTGAAGAACAGTCAGAAGGCGGTGCGAATGCTTCTGTGGATGGGCATCCGCGCGCAAGAGCGTATGCCGACGGTGACTCCTAGCCCGCAGATTCTGCAGGACTCTGTGCAGGCCGGCGAAGGTGTCCCACAACGGATGCTTTCGATCACGTCCTTGCCTGTCGACGCGGTGCGCAAGGTTGTGGACGAGACGAACCAATACCTGAGTGACGACCGCAAGGTGCACGTGTCACTTCTCAACGGCACGCACCAAGTTGTCGCCTCGGGACCCGACTCGTCTCTGTACGGATTGAACGTCCGTTTGAGGAAGATGAAAGGCCTCGCCTCCAGCGAGCAGGGTCGCGTGCCTTACTCGAAGAGGAAGACGCCGTTCACGACGCAGTACCTCTTGTCAACGGTTCCCTTCCATTCACCGTACCTGAAGGATGTTCCCGCAACGGCGATCCAGGACTTCAAGCGCATGAACTTGTCCTTCTCGTCGGACGAGCTGAAGGTGCCGGTCGTGTCGCTGGCCGACGGTAGCGACTTGCGATCGTCCAGCAACCTGACGGACATCATGACGCACCAGATCTTGTGCGAATCCGTCGACTGGCCGAAGGTTTGCTCCGCGATGCACGTCACGCACGTTGTTGACTTCGGCCCGGGCGGCTTCTCCGGCTGCGGAAAGCTCATCCACCACAACCTCGAGGGAACAGGAACGCAAGTCATCGTCGCGAGCGTCGACCAGATCGGAAACTTGCTCGGGCGCTCGGTTCTCTACGACACCGCAGCTGCCGTGCCCATTGGTATCGTATTTTCCTTCCCCAGATACCCCCCAGAAAGAAAATCAGGTAGCACACTGCCAGAATCGCTGCGTTTATAAAAGCAGAGCCCGGAAGAATCGCTCCGGTACACAGAGCGCAACCGGACCAGCGGGCATGCAAAACAAGATGGCTTCGGGCGGCACACGCCTGTCACAGGTTTTACACCGAAACTGCGGCGTAAGCTTTCCTCGGCTTTAAACTTCGGAAGGTGTTTCTTGTAGACGAAGAGATTTCCCCCTCCCGACTTCAGACTGTTAATTGCGCAGTCGCCGTTTGTTTGTGCACACTTCCTTCAAACCTGTTTTGTGCATCTAACGGGAGTGATGATAGTACGCTGTTTTTGTTCTTGACAAATTGCATTTGTTAGACACAAAAATAATAAACGGACCCCGTTGGTGTTACCCACTAGGAGCCTACACAACTTCTATCAAACTTCTATATTCAGGGGGGTGTGTCACTTTTTATTTTGATATGCCAAAAATGACTACCCTATGGCAGCGCACACAGTCACCAAAGGTTTCACTAAATCGACCAATTTTTTGATGCTATGAGCGCAGGTGTCCCCGGTCTCTCTGTTCCCGAGGGTTTAGAAAAAAAAGATGACCCCCCTTGGACGCGTTCAACCCGATATAATTATAATTAGATCATACCGGGAGCGCGTGTGGTACGTGTGATATGTGCATGTTGCTCCCGAGAAGACACGGAATGGAAAGATCGGTCACGAAATCGTCAGAATACGACCTCGGATCCCAAAAAGGTTGTCCCCCATGGCCCCTCCTTTTGCACTTCGCTTCACCAGGCATAATGAGCGCACTTCAGAACTGGGATGGCAGGTACTGAAGAACAGGGATGCTGCAAAGTCTGCAGTGCAAAAACCTGGAGAAAGGTTGCTTCGTTTCCTCAGCCCGAAGTGAAGAAGAGACTGGTACAAGAGGATTCATCTGTTTGAAGTGCCTCCAGGAGTGTGGTGCCACGCGGAGGAAGTGCACACGACTACGACTGCAGCAACAACTACGACGGCAAGGTGCAAGGTTCCAAAACGACTACTTGGACAGCGTCTTCAAGCTGTCCGAATTGGATGCTTGTTGTGAACGCTCCTGTCTATGCACCCCCCAGAAGTATTCTGCTTCGGATGCTACACAGCGTGCCTTTCGGCGGAGCAGAACCCATCTGCCTCTCGATATCCTCTGGAAGGAGCAAATTCGGGCAAAGTGCCGACCACGGCTGCGGTGAGCACAATGCCACACGCATTCTTTATCGAGGTTCCGACACTGCCAGCTGATTTTTTGCCGCATGGTTTTGCAACACAGCTCGTTGACATGGAATACAATGAGAAGGAGAACATGCAACGTTTTGCGATTGAAGAATTCGGATGCAGTTGCAGAGAATTCTTCAGGAGCCTGCTGACAGCCGCAAAACCTCGGCCGTACAAGGAATACAACGCATTATCGCATCTTGGTGGTGGGATGGTAGTGCGCCTGATACCAGCCGGCAGCAAAATAAACGGGTACTCTTCAAGACGGCACAGAAGGTGGGGCGTTCCACAGGGTTGTGCACAAGCCGGACATCGTATTATCATGCAGGATTCGAAGGTGAGCGTATCTTACTCTCACTTCTGCAAGCGACGACCGTCCAAACAAAAAGAGCCGGCGCAGTTAGTGCGATCGGAGACGGAAACTGTGCACAGAAACTCCCGGTACTCTTCCTCTTGCTTCTCTGGGAATGACTGATATACCACGTATTTTAGAACAACCCTCAGAAGACTTACCGAGCTAGCGGTGGTATTTGGCCACCTTTAGCTAAAATGCTGGTCGGGTGGCCGGGGGTGGGCAAAAGGCCCTAACCAATCCAGAAGCTCAGGACAGGCTCGACGCTCGACAGACATCCTGTCCTGAGGGCCACCGTGTGTATACCAGACGGAAAACTCTCAAATGCGAAGAGCTCAGTTGCAAAAATATCACACAAGCTTCAAATGCACCCTCGAAGGGCCTCGAGACCGCTAAGGAGGGGGCCGAACTTTTAAGCTTGGATTTCGACCAAATAACTAGGGAAAAGTTGAGAGCCTGGAGTTAAGGGGTTAAATGGATGAACCAGGGAAGGAACAAATCTGCACATAACAATGTCATGTACGTTCACGATGATCGTGAACAAAGTTATGCTGAAACAAGGAAAGATGGCAGCAGAAGCCGCACCAGTCCTCTCCCAGATAGCACTGGACGCTTACGAGCAGTGCATGTCGGGATTGCCGCGGCTGTTTTGAAATACGGTGACCACGTCAGCAACGCCGGTGGCCCCGTCGTTTTGGCGCGGCTGTGATGCAAAACGGAGCCAGTCGCCCAGCCAGTCGCCCAGCCAGTCGCCCAGCCAGTCGCCCAGCCAGTCGCCCAGCCAGTCGCCCAGCCAGTCGCCCAGCCAGTCGCCCAGCCAGTCGCCCAGCCAGTCGCCCAGCCAGTCGCCCAGCCAGTCGCCCAGCCAGTCGCCCAGCCAGTCGCCCAGCCAGTCGCCCAGCCAGTCGCCCAGCCAGTCGCCCAGCCAGTCGCCCAGCCAGTCGCCCAGCCAGCTGCCCAGCCAGTCGCCCAGCCAGTCGCCCAGCCAGCTGCCCAGCCAGTCGCCCAGCCAGTCGCCCAGCCAGTCGCCCAGCCAGCAGTCGCCCAGCCAGTCGCCCAGCCAGTCGCCCAGCCAGTCGCCCAGCCAGTCGCCCAGCCAGTCGCCCAGCCAGTCGCCCAGCCAGTCGCCCAGCCAGTCGCCCAGCCAGTCGCCCAGCCAGTCGCCCAGCCAGTCGCCCAGCCAGTCGCCCAGCCAGTCGCCCAGCCAGTCGCCCAGCCAGTCGCCCAGCCAGTCGCCCAGCCAGTCGCCCAGCCAGCTGCCCAGCCAGTCGCCCAGCCAGCCGCCCAGCCAGTCGCCCAGCCAGTCGCCCAGCCAGTCGCCCAGCCAGTCGCCCAGCCAGTCGCCCAGCCAGTCGCCCAGCCAGTCCCCCCAGCCAGTCGCCCAGCCAGTCGCCCAGCCAGTCGCCCAGCCAGTCGCCCAGCCAGTCGCCCAGCCAGTCGCCCAGCCAGTCGCCCAGCCAGTCGCCCAGCCAGTCGCCCAGCCAGTCGCCCAGCCAGTCGCCCAGCCAGTTGCCCAGCCAGTCGCCCAGCCAGTCGCCCAGCCAGTCGCCCAGCCAGCTCGCCCAGCCAGTCGCCCAGCCAGTCGCCCAGCCAGCTGCCCAGCCAGTCGCCCAGCCAGTCGCCCAGCCAGTCGCCCAGCCAGCTGCCCAGCCAGTCGCCCAGCCAGTCGCCCAGCCAGTCGCCCAGCCAGTCGCCCAGCCAGTCGCCCAGCCAGTCGCCCAGCCAGTCGCCCAGCCAGTCGCCCAGCCAGTCGCCCAGCCAGTCGCCCAGCCAATCGCCCAGCCAGCTGCCCAGCCAGTCGCCCAGCCAGTCGCCCAGCCAGTCGCCCAGCCAGTCGCCCAGCCAGTCGCCCAGCCAGTCGCCCAGCCAGCTGCCCAGCCAGTCGCCCAGCCAGTCGCCCAGCCAGTCGCCCAGCCAGTCGCCCAGCCAGTCGCCCAGCCAGTCGCCCAGCCAGTCGCCCAGCCAGCTGCCCAGCCAGCTGCCCAGCCAGTCGCCCAGCCAGTCGCCCAGCCAGTCGCCCAGCCAGTCGCCCAGCCAGTCGCCCAGCCAGTCGCCCAGCCAGTCGCCCAGCCAGTCGCCCAGCCAGTCGCCCAGCCAGTCGCCCAGCCAGCTGCCCAGCCAGTCGCCCAGCCAGCTGCCCAGCCAGCCGCCAGGACAACACCCTTGTGAGCTGGTGGCAGGGAAAGGCCGAGGCGAGCCATCCAGTGCATCAGCACAAGAAACGCAAGGTCGCTTGCACATTGGCCCCTTGCCAAGATGAACATCACAGGTGGTCAGAAAGTACTGGAGGTGTTGGCAAGGCCAGTGTCTTTACCTCGCCCGAAATGGGTCCAAAGGGCCGCGTGCAGCGCGAACCACAACCGCAGTTGGGCTTGCGCGCAGAAAACGGGAGTTCGGCTCAAGAAAACGTCAGCGTTGTGCACCATCATTATAA